>JALIZH010015511.1:0-11569 GCA_030522465.1 Rhipicephalus appendiculatus
AAACAAAAAGTGATAGCTTGCACCAATCCCACCCCATCCACTGTTCCTGATGAATGCGCATGCGTTCCTTGTCTTTTATTGCTATAAAATGCTATGCGGTTGTTTCAATAAAAATAGTTGGAGTCAGCGCCCGTCCTGTCATGTTCTTTTCTTCTTGTCCTCGTCTAATGTAGCGCTACAATTTTTTAAATAAGAATGTATCACCAACTAGCCCCGCAACGTGTTTTGTTCGTGCTGAGGGTCCGTGCTCTGCCTTGACTGTCGTGATTGCGCACCGTCGCCGAGTGCCGTCAAAGAAACACCCTTTCAAGTTCCTGGAATGAGGGGACCCTCCCACCTATAGGGTGACCCCGAGCTTACGAGCTCGGGAACACTGTTTCGGGACATATTAAACGTTTATTGCATCATCATCTGGTGATGATGGTTGGAACGCTGAAGGTGAAGCTTTTTTTTAGGGGCGAAGCTCCTTAGGGCGTAGGCTTGTCCCACGTCGTTGTCGTAGCCACCCCTGTGCGATGACGATGACGCTGCCATCACGGCACAGCACGTGGAATATACCCACTATGCGTCAACGATGACGCGTAGTGACGATGACGATGAAGAATAAGCGTGTCCCGTTACCCTACTGGTGGGTGACTTTAACGTTGACATCACTGAAAACAGCTGGCTCATACAACACATGGCATGGCGATATGGTCTCACATGCATATCGTTTTACCACATGCAACCAACCACCATCCGAGGAACCTGCATCGATCTCGTCTTTGCAAACTTTCCACTACGAATCATCCAGGAACCGCTCTCCTCCATTTCACCGACCATAAAGCCGTTATAATGAAGGGGGAACGGAAGCCACGGCTTATGTAAACGGTAACCACGACCAACGAAGAAACGAAAACAAAACGAAAAATCACGGCTCACGAATAATATAAATTTCTTGTATATATACACACAGTGTTTGTCACTTCTTTGATGATGTACTGGGCGAATTTCACGGAAGATTCACGGTTTACCAATGAACCTCCGGAGCTTCGCCCACTCATCATCATTCACTCCGTGGATATGCAGTGATTTTTTTTTTCAAATAAATACATCGTAATGGTGACGATGTTCTAATTGGTGGTTATGACATTTTTTTGTTTTTGGCACCGAATATCACCATCATCATCATCGCAGCAGCTTGCCTGACCGACGGAATTCACGGCGTGGAATTGGGAAACTTTTTTGTGTGCTTCCTGTTATAAGTGTGGAACACTGTAGGCGCTCAGGGTTGTCGTATGTGGCCGTCTCACAGCATATCTGTGCACAGTAGTGTAGCAAGGGTGTGGAAAAGGCCAGTGATGGTGAGGAGCAGAGATATGAGGGTGAGGAGCGGGAGGGCAAACCATAGCATAACCGTGTACTGGCCGCGAGGGCCTCCACTGTAGAGGCCGGAGCTGCGATCGTTTTGACGCCACAGTTAGGATTCTCCTACTCGCAATTGCTGCGTAGTTGTTGTGGAACGCGGCGTTCGGGTGTAATCGTGGTGCGCGCCATTCAGTTCTAAGCGTGTGAAGCTTAATTTGACCAGCTGGAGATATTTGCGCCGCATAAGCAGTGCTAGGTAGCGTGGAAGCAGCTCCTAATAATAATAATATAATATCCGGGGTGTTACATCGCAAAACTACTATATGACTGAGGGCTGCCGTAGTGGAGGGCTCCGGAAATTTTGATGATCTGGTGTTCCTTAACGTGCACTGCATCGCACAGTACACGGGCCTCCAGCATTTCGCCTCCATCGAAATGCGACTGTCGCGGCCGGGATCGAGCCCGCAACCTTCGGGTCAGCAGCCGAGTACCGTAACCGCTACACCACCGCGGCGGACTGCAAGCAGCTTCCGCTTGTTGGTGTACTGTTCGATGCCTCAGTGCCAGACGTATATGTGACAGATGCGGCTGTAAGTTTTTATCGCTACCCCAAATGCAAAGAAATGCGCGACACTTGGCTGGTAAAGCCGAAAATGGGAAAAGACGCCAGCGCTAACTCGCGGGTCCGCAGAAAGCACTTTCCTGACGAGGATTTCATGTGCGCCGTCGCATGATGTTCGATAACAGCTGACGTATGCTAACGAGCGCTCGCGGCAGCTCAACGCGTGCGTTTGTCGATGAATTTAGAGATGATGCTCACAGTAAATTAACAAAATAAGTAAAGTGAAGAGCACCCGCGTCTCAAATATCTCTCACGGCGAGGTCCTTAAGAAACAAACGTTTTGGCACGTTTACAATCTCATCGAAGGCGCTGAAAGCACACATCGATACGTTGCTGCCGACAAGTGTGAGCCAAGGCGAAAAGTAAACTTATCAGTAGGGTCATTCCACGCCAAACGTCCCAAACATTGCGCTCGACCCTCTCCAATTGTATTGTAAAAAATTATGAACGTTCATAGCAGTGCACTATTTGCCCTCGGAAAGTATTTTTTGGAAAAAAAATTTTTTTTGTCTATTACAGTGATTTGAATTTTGCCGTAGTGGGTGAAACCTAGGTTGCGAAAAAATGCTCTAAAAAATACAATACCTCACGGAACGCCTTCAAAATCTGCTATTTGCTTGAAAAGGAATGGGACTATCTTATTATCACCCGTTGACGACCACTACTATGTCTCACGACGTGCTTTGTGGTGAAGAAATGCTGCAATTCTGCGCCCATTTTGATTATTTTTTAAAAAATTCTGCGAATATTACAGACACAATAGGACTACATCACATGGCTGGATAGTTGGCAGTAATCGTGTCAAAAAAGTATTGAAGTCGATGACCCAGTAGTTTCGAAGTGGAAGGGGCGCAAACATTGAAAACTGTGTGAAATGCTCCATGTTCAGGCACATATGGTGTAGTGTTGCGGTCCAAGTAAAAATGCACGCTTGGTCTCATTTTGAAGACCAAACAAAAAGAACCTTATTTGTGAAAGTTTCATCGGAGTTATTCTTGTTTTAGGCGAGAAACAAAAATTTATGGTGAGCGTTCGCGGCGTGCCGGGGCGCGGGACCGTAAGTCCGCTTCACTGCGCCGCCACACTTCCTTGGGGCCACGGAATTATGCGGCGCCCACGCGGGTGCGCAAGATCGTGTGCCTCTGTGTGTTTTCACGTTGCTGAAAACTTCCAAACAGTGCATATGGCTGGCAGAAGGTTTCGGAAGGGCACTAAATGCTGCCGGTTAGTAGTCGGAACGTACGACAGACGCAGAACTTGGGTTGTGTGCCTGGTTTTCGATCTCTGCGGAGGTTGCAGTTCTTACTTCCGTTGCCGACGTATGGTCTTCACCACTTGAAATGCCTGTGTTGCTGAGTAGGAGGTGAGCCCGGCATTAACAGTGGTCAGTGGTGATGGCACGAAATGGTGCAACGTGCGCGTACCTTTGATGGAGATTGTAGACTCAAACCTTGCTGAGAGCTCAACTTTTTTTTTCTTCAACCCTTCTCTCTGGCACCCAGAGCACAAATATACCTTTGATATTTTTTTCTGACCAGGTAAAAAGTTTATGGGGTGTAAGGATATGTCCCTTGTAGGGTCTCTGAAGACTTGCCCTGGCTGCCAGCCGCTTCACGGTGCCGCCAACGCCATCGCAAGCTCTTACCGTGAGAGGTTGCGAAAAAGTTCCACTCTGCAGCTAAACTAAAGTCTTTTTCATGGTAGCGCAAGTTTACAAAATTTTTCTTGTTTTTGTACTGCGACGATGCACCGTCTGAAAAGTAGTGAACTTTTTTGACATCAGGAAGTTCATGTTTTAGGACTTTTAGTACTTCATCTTGAAATGTAGCCACGGCAGCTGTAGTGTGTTCGATGTCAGTCAAAGTTGTGGTAATAATACATGTACCACGCACATTTTTCCCATGCTTGAGGAACGGGTTAGAGCACCACTTCGACACCATGTGAGTTGTGTACCGTTTCACGAACATGGTATAGTGATGGAAGCATACGGTAGAAATTTCTTGCGTATGTTTGCACCGCATTCTCAAGAGACGACGATCTTTTTCACCCAGATCTTGCACATTAAATATCTGTGGTTGCTTTGACTGCGTTGTCTTGTGGCAATCCGTAGGGCCAAGTGAACACGCAGGCAGTTGACTTCCTGAAATACAGGAAATGGAACATAAATGTGCATAGAAACATCTTGCTGCCGTGTTCTTAAATAAATATGTAGAACAATGCCATCAAAGTTACTCTTACTCCAAAAATACTGCTTGTGTAGTTGGTTCGGCGCACATAATTTTCACGAGAAAGTGTAATGAACAGCTTCATAAATTTAAAAAAAATCATTAATCACTGCTTTCCATCTTATTTTTTACGCATATATCTACACCAGAAACATGAGGACAAGCGTAATCTTCATTTTGCATGACAGTTCTAAAGCGTAAAAAAAAGCACATCCCGTGAAAGCGAGGACCTGAGGCATAACTTACTAGTTGATTCGTAAACCAAGAAATAAAAGCGCTTTAAAATTATCAATGCTTACCTTCAGAGGTAGAAGCTTCAGGTGCAGAAGCACTGGCACCGTCTCTTCCTCGCCTTCCTTCCATCATTTCGGCCGCTCTCGGAGAAGCAATACTATCGTCTTCTTGCCTCCGTTCCAAGCTTGAACCTTCTTTGTGGGTGCGCAGTCAAAGAATAAACCCCACGCGCTCTCTCGCCATCCACGCTGCATGCGATGCCTTCAGCTCAGTAATCACCTTACGATTACTAAGAGAAAGCGATAAACAACTGAAAGGACGAAGGTGGTTTTCCGCTTTCGGTATCCGTTGTACAGGCTATCCGTGTAAAATATGACACGATACACCGTTCGCAATGTTTATCTTACGGGCTGCCAAGGGATGCGGCCGAAAGACGAACCGCGAGTGCCGCGTGCTCGCTCGGCAACGCGATCACCGGAGCAAAGTTCTCCTCTGCCGAAGATCCGAGCGTGAGAATACGAAGCACCAGCCCGCTCCGAGGCACGAATGGTGCGAGTCACGTTCAAGCAAGCTGCCCATAAAAAACAGAACTATAAGTGTATTCCCGGTGTCTGTTAGGCCCTTTTATTATATAACAATATATTTTAAACCAACCATCTCTCGTTTTCCGTGACACTTCGTCGGCGGCACTGCGGAAAGCCGAAGAATGTGCGTTGAAACGAGAAAACTCACAGCAGCACCACGATCTTGCGCACCCGCGTGGGCGCCGCATAATTCCGTGGCCCCAAGGAAGTGTGGCGGCGCAGTGAAGCGGACTTACGGTCCCATGCCCCGGCACGCCGCGAACGCTCACCATAAAATTTTGTTTCTCGCCTAAAACAAAAATAACTCCGATGAAACTTTCACAAATAAATTTCCTTTGTTTGCTCTTCAAAATAAGACCAAGCGTGCATTTTTACTTGGACCGCAACACCACACCACATGTGCCTGAACATGGAGCATTTCACACATTTTTCAATGTTTGCGCCCCTTCCACTTCGAAACTACTGAGTCATCGACTTCAATACTTTTTTGACACGCTTACTGCCAACTATCCAGCCAGGTGGTATAGTCCTATTGTGTCTGTAATATTCGCAGAATTTAAAAAAAATAATCAAAATGGGCGCAGAATTGCAACATTTCTTCATCACAAAGCACGTCGTGAGACATAGTAGTGGTCGTCAATGGGTGATAATAAGATAGTCCCATTCCTTTTCAAGCGAATTCCTGATTTTGAAGGCGTTCCGTGAGGTATTGTATTTTTTAGAGCATTTTTTTCGCAACCTAGGTTTCACCCACTACGGCAAAATTTAAATCACTGTAATAGATAAAAAAAATTTTTTTTCCAAAAAATACTTTCCCAGGGCAAATAGTGCACTGCTATGAACGTCCACAATTTTTTACAATACAATTGGAGAGGGTCGAGCGCAATGTTTGGGACGTTTGGCGTGGAATGACCCAGTAGTAAAAAAAATAAATAGACGAAACGGTGATCGTCAATCAGATGGGAGCACAACGACAATGAGCAGTGTAGGGGAAATCGGCCCTGTGTTTTGCTAATTCTACCAGCACTTTTAATCACCTATGGCGATTCACTCTGCTCACCATTCCCACGTGTTCGTTGACAGTTGTGCATTTGTACCGCACGCGTGGTGGTGTTACTGTTCAGCGGCACGTTTCCCTCGTTGGTGCAAGTTCACTCGTTCGTTTTATGAAAGTCTGAGAATTCTAGCTATGAAAGTACTTAAAAAATTACACCATCTCCCACTAAAGGGAACCATGTGGGGATGCGAAGCAGCGCTGGTGTTCACTTGTGTTTCCATTTCTATGTTAGGTGTATGTTTGACTTGTGTGTGTGGAGTTGTGTATCAGCGGTGCTGCTTACGCTCTTACGCTGCTGTCACAGCTTACGTTACCGATGCCGCTACAACTGGCGCCAACGTTGACATCCATAGCGCCGTTGCGAAGGAGAGTGCAACGGAACGAGCGCGCGTCGCATTATATGGGAACGCACGCCGCATTATATACGAGAGCACAGCTGGGCCGGAGAGAGAGAAACGGGAGAGGAGAAACGAAGCGGAGGCAGCGCTCACGCCACCTCCTCCCACCTCCTCGCGCTCACGCGGGGGGAGAGTTGGCGCATGCGCAGTAAGGGTGGTCAGGCCGCACACCACCACCGGATTGCTCTCCGCTCTAAGATGCTTCGCACCTAAAACGTATTAGCAGCTTAGCTTTCGCGAGATGACCTGCATCGTCCCCGATGGCGCCACGCTATGTCCTCGAGGCCAATAGCAAGGGGGTGGAAAATGAAAGTGAGGTTGAGGGGGAGTGATGTTAGGGAGAGGAGGAGCGAAATGAGGAGTGGAGAGTGTGCTACAGAATCACGAATGAAGTCTGCCTTTCGCCTCATGGACGCCGAGCAGGCTGCCCCTTCCGAACTCTAGCGCTCGCTAGCCCGTGGGCAGGTTAATCACGGCGCCGCACTTCCTACAGCTTTCACGTTTAGTACAACGGCATAAAGTTTTAACTGCTACTGAGATCGATCTCTTTTGCAGTAAAACCAGCGAATGAAATCCAATCTGCGCCATCAACAGCTGTATTTTTAGCTGCATGACCTTTGTTACAGCTAGCGTGAAATCAATGAAATCTTTCCAAGGTGTCATGTAACCTGTAGCTGAATATCTTACTGATTTACATGTTGTTACCCACCCCGGTAAGTCTCCAGAGCAGAAACCTGGAGACTTACAAAGAGGGTTCAACTTAAACTGAGGACGACGCAGCGAGCGATGGAAAGGAAAATGATAGGTGTAACCTTAAGAGACAGGAAGAGAGCAGAGTGGGTCAGGGAACAAACGGGGGTTAAGGATATCATAGTTGAAATCAAGAAGAAGAAATGGATATGGGCCGGGCACGTAGCACGTCGGCAGGATAACCGCTGGTCATTAAGGGTAACTGACTGGATTCCAAGAGATGGCAAACGCGTGAGGGGGAGACAGAAAATTAGGTGGGTAGATGAGATTAAGAAGTTTGCAGGCATAACGTGGCAGCAGAAAGCACAGGACCGGGTTGATTGGCGAAACATGGGAGAGGCCTTTGCCCTGCAGTGGGCGTAGACAGGCTGATGATGATGATGATGACCCGCCCCGGTTGTCTAGTGGTTATGTTTCTCGACTGCTGACCCGAGGTTCGTGGGAAAAAATACCGGGCGAAGCGATACGTGTCTGTCATACCATCATGTTTCTTGTTTGTGCAGCTTTAAGATGCGCTAGTAACCCTGCTAGGTGGCGGCCACTATGACGTCAACTCAAAGCATCCGTAGCCATCGCACCCCCCTTGTTTTCATGAAAACTAGCGAGTGAGCCGCAGAAGCTTGACGGCATTGTAGTACCTGCAGTCGACACCCCCTATACGATACGATCGCTTCGACCCATATATTGTACTTCTAATACGCACTATTTACGAAAATATTCAGGTCACACTTCCGTAAGCAGCAAGTCTAGGCACCAAGTTCATGCTTCACACCCCGCCACGGTGGTGTAGTTGTTACGGTGCTCGACTGCTGACCCGAAGGTCGCGAAATAAAATCCCAGCGATGCGGCCGCACTTTTGATGCAGGCGAAAATGCTCGAGGTCCGTGTACTTGGACTTAGGTGCACGTGAAAGAACCCCAGGTGGTCGTAATTTCCGGAGCCCTCCCCTACGGCGTCCCTCGCAACACATCGTTGCTTTTTTGACGTTAAAACGCATACAATTATTGTTATTATAATTATTACATGTAATCAACAAGTCAAATCAAACAACACAAGTAGGTTAGATCACAGTAAAGATACAGCACGTTCTACTGAGGTCACGAAAATGAACATCCAACTTCCTGAACGAGCTGCGCTAAAAATTTGCGCGTACGCTTTTCGTTTTCTTTCTAGCAGTCACAGCCTGAAGAAATCGAACCGACGCAGACATTTCGCAAAAAGTAGACTTCACATTATTTAAGAACACCGCAAAGCGTTTTCGTGTGACAAAAAAAAAAGGGGGGGGGGGGGGGCACAAAACTAAAGGTGTCTCTAGGATGTGGGCATAGGGCGTTCTGTGTCTCGTCCGTAGTTGAAAACAAGAAAGACGGAGGCTTAAAATCCCCACAGCCTGTCGTATGAGCCGAAGTTATTTAAAACTTCGGCTCATACAGCAGGGCTGGCCCAGGGACACGAGGCAAGGAGGCGAATACCGTGACCTCGGGCAGCAGCAATCGGCCAGCGTGGGTGGCAGCGTTTGTCGTTCTTGGCAGCCGAGTCACATCTCCCAGGCTGTCCCTTTTCAAATTGGTTTGGTTTGGTTTGGTTTGGTTTATTCAAGGCAAAATGGTACAAGATTGCCTTGGGGGACACGACTAAAGGCTAAGTAAATGCCTGACTTGGTCGTGCCACCCTGGCAGCACAGCAGAAACATACCAGCAAGCACCGTAAGCAAAAAATTACAACAGTACGTGTTGTCTTACACGGGTACCTTGAAGAACAGAACCGAAGTATGAGTAAGAGCAAAAAGAAAAAAAAATCATTAACAGGGTTCTCATTCAAGTGGTGGCAAATACAAAAAAAAAATACATGTTTTCAATCAAACGAAAACAGGTGACATCTTGACTAGAGCATCGAGATGATCTGGATGACAAATGATGTTGTAATAAACAACAGGCAAAGAGGTAATAAAGACGGTGCAAAAAATACAAAACATCGATTGATGCGAATTTTAAAATCAAGGAAAGCATCGGTTTCTTCAACTAGGAACTTTTTCGTTTTTTTTAAATGATCTAGCTGAAGTTCCGTCTTCCAGTAAATGTAGTATGGTTGGGTGTTTGTTTAAGATGTCTGGAATTTGTGAATTGATGCAAGGTATCGGTGCGGGATAGTTGGTATTCCATAAAAAACTTGCGTACAGCGCACGGAAGAGACGAAGGGACGAAGAACCAAGAAAGACGAGCGCTGACTTGAAACTAGTTCTTCATTTCGAAGAACACGTATTACTATGTACCCGAGATAGGGAACGCCCTAAACCACAACGTGATAGCCAACAACACTGCGCATGATATCCACAAACATACAAGAAAAGGAACCATTATTCTAACCCGGCCAAAGGGCATGTATGATTTCTTGTGACTGCCCCTTCTAAAGCGCGCAGGTGGGCCGCGCTCACGGCCGCTGAGTAACACGTGGCACTATCTCTACATAGCCGGTGTGCGTGGTTCCCACAAGGACAATGAACTTGCGCGGTTTGATGAGGCGCAACGTAAGCTGAAATGCCGCTGGACACAGCTGCGGAATTGCGTTGCTGCCTGCCAAAAATTCCTTCCGCAATATAATGCGCACAAAGAAAGTATAGGGTCAATGAATGCGTCGCGTACTTCATGTAATTCACTGTTAAAACGCCAACTACTGTGTGTTTAATGAATGACGATGGGAAAAACATCGCAGTGCAGACCAGTGCTATGTCACCGTCATCGTACTTCATCCCTCTTTTTCCCCCGTTGCGTTTTCCCCAGTGCGGTGTAGCAGGCCAGGGCGTACCAGCTCAGGCCATCCTCTCGGCCTTCTAATATATTTTGTCGTTTTCATTCATTGGTAAACAATAATTCGTTTTTTGCTAAGGAGTAAGATATAGCGGCAATAGGAACCAGTCAGGAAATAAAGAACGCATATTACAATGTGGCACTTTTTGGACCCCTGTATGCTGCAGTTAAACAAGAAAAAAAAATAAAACCTGAGACTTAAATAATGATATTAATATATGGGGTTTTACGCCCCAAAACCACGATATGATTATGAGGGGCACCGAAGTGGAGGGGTCTGGAAATTCTGATCATCTGGTGTTCTTTGACGTGCTCTGACATCGCTCAATACACGGGCCTCTACCATTTCGCCTCCATCGAAATGAGACCACCGCGGCCGGTCTCGAACCCGCGACCTTCGAGTCAGCTGCCGAACGCCGTAACGAGTGGGCCACCATGGCGGACCTGAGAGTTAAATAAAATACCCATAAAGTTGCCACAGACAGTGCAGGCGAAGAAAATGGCTGGTTTATCAAAGGCAAGAAGAGCTGAGTTTGTGCGAGGAAACACGATGAAATAGCGCGAAGCCCTAAACGAACACGCAAAAATAAATAAATAAATAAATAAACCAACTAGACGATGCTTTCGCACGTTTGAAATATACAGAAGACAACAAACTTCATTGTTCAGCGTTGACACACCGCATCGCTGCTTTCATTCAATGAAGCCATAGCGCTGGAAACACAGGAACAAAGGAAGAGGTTCCTGTGAAGATGACTCAGCTTTTTGAACGAATACGAATTACCAATAGTCCATCGTTCTGAAACATAAGAATCGCTTATGTAATAGAAGAGCGACTTGATTTTCAAGAAAAGTTACACAAAGGCTCTTGGTTAAGTATCGAGATACATGATAACTTACATGAAGAAACGGATTCGTGTCTTCGGGAACGGGGTCTTCACCATTTTAATTTTACCCATGACCATTTTCTTTGGAGGATGACATTTTCACACATGAATAAAGTGGCCGTGAAACAGATGATATTTTAAGAGCTTCCGTCACTGGCTTCGGGTACTGCTTATCACCCTTATCACACATCGCAGTCATCGTTTTCGAATCTTCAGTGAACAGCGTTCACGCGTCCGCGCTCCTCTTGCGATTTCTCGACATTATGACACGACAAAGGAAACAGTGTACACACCATAATGTAATAACAACGCAATATAGCAAGCAAGCACCACGTTTACTTTGCCGATGGTTAACCAGCACACGATAGAAGAGGGGGGTGGGCGAGAGGAGGTGCATACAGTAGTCTGTGAGCAGAGAGAAGCGGGCAAGTGCATTTCTACCTCGTGGGGTTGGGGCCGCCCCCGGCCACGCTTGAAGAGTTAGAGATAGCTTGGAGGTGGACGCCGTAGGCGATGGAGACCAGGGTGAGCTCATTTCTGCCTCTACGGCAGGGGGTCTCAAACGCGCTGCCCGCGGGCCGCATGCGGCCCGCTGCCCACACATGACAGTTTTTGTCCGATATTTCTTTTGCGACTTTGTGACTGTTTGTGACATTAC
>JALIZH010015512.1:0-18124 GCA_030522465.1 Rhipicephalus appendiculatus
AGCGTCGGGTTCAGCGTTGTCGACATATGCAGCGCGTTGCTCAAATACAAAGGCGTAACAACTCTAGTAGTTGCTAGTTCACGCTTGTCCCGTGTATAGGCACCGTCCACTGACCAGAGGGAGCTGCGTTCCTCGCGATGCCCCGTCCCAAGTTCCCCTGACATTGGCCGTTAGGGGCACGCAGAAAACAGACGCGAGCACGCGTCCTCCGTGTAACCCGGCCACAATCCGCCCACTCATGCAGGGAGGGAGACGCGCTCGTCGCGTTGCATTTTGACCGACACCGTCTCATAATTGCTCTTTTAGATGTGAAGCATCTTATGGCGAAGCTTAATCCGGTGGTGGTGGTGGTGGTGGTGGTGGTGTGCCGCGTGCCCACCCTTACTGCGCATGCGCAAACAGTTAAAGAAAAAATAAAAATAAAAAACCTCCTCTCCCCCTCCCTCTCCTCTAGGCATCCCTCCCCACGGCAACCACACCCTCACTGCGCATGCGCCTCCCTTCCTCTCTCCCCTCTTACACTCCCCCCTCTCTCCATCCCTGCCCGCGGCGTCTAACTCCCCCCTGCGCATGCGCGTCCCCCCTCTCTCTCCTCTCCTACGCTCCCCCCCCTCTCTCCTCTAAGCATCCCTGCCCACGGCGTTCACACTCCCACTGCGCATGCGTGTCACCCCCTTTCTCTCCTCTCCTCCGCTTCTCCCTCTCTCGCCTCGCGACGCCGACGCAGGCAGCGTCTGCTAGCGAGTTTCTTGGTTGAAAAAAACCGACTGCTCGCGCTGCACAACCGTTCCCTGGCCATCCCGTATATATGGCAATGGATCTTGACCTCCAAGGTGGTGCCGGTGGAAGATTTCGCCTGTGCGTTGTTGAACAATAAAAATTCGCAGCGTGCGCGTTAACTAAAAGCGGAGTGCGGGTCTCTGTGTCCAGTCGGAGTCTTCTGTCTCTCATTGCCCATTAGCAGCGATTGGCATGTTCCAGTAGGAAACACTGTTCCATCACTGCCTGCTTTGCGCCTCCCCAGTTTTCTCTCCTGCGCAACGCTGCGATGAGCGCCAGCGTCAACGCCGCCGCCAGTGTAAGCGTTAGCGCCCGCTGCTTCACATCTACACATGGTTCCCTTTAGCGGGAGATGGTGTAATTTTTTATCCGCTAGGCTTTGCGTTCTGGCGTTGCAGTCACACAGCAAAACTCGACTGCACGGTGCCTATACCTGCGCGTCCTTTTCAAGCGTCCCTTCGTTGCGCTTCAGCGGGAAGTATCGAGCTGCTCGTCGATTTTCGTGTGAAATTTTAATTTCCTGCTATCACATTCATTGCTTCGCCCTTGCGGCGAAACTGTGACTTTTTGTTTTAAGCCATGAAATATTCTTTCCGCATACGCTGTACAAGCCTTCGTGCTTGCATGTGTTTCATGTTCGTATGAATACCTGCTAGTGGTAAGTGAGACTTGTGCGGATGCAAGGTTTCCCTTGCCAAATCGGAGGAACATCTAGCCCCCCATAATCAACTGTACATGCATTTATTAAGTGCTTTAATTCTTCGGAGTAGTCCCAGTGTACAGGAGATTGGTATTCCAGTGTAATATACACGATCTATAGGTTCTCACATTCATAATTTCCATTAGATAAACGCATCACATCGGAATAATATACGTACATTTATAAACACTTCTGTACATTCATATATATTTCCACGGGTGCTTGGTTTTCGTTTTTTGTGTAACTGGTCCTTTACACTTATAACGCCTTGCGCAAACCACGCCCAAACATATGGGAACATTCCGATTAATTTAGGATCTTTTGATAAACTTAAGCGCTCAACGCGCACAGTGGAGTTTATTATGTAACTAACCCGACCACAGACAACAACGCTGGAACATTCGATGCCGCAGGTAAAAATGCTGACGCGCTCTTCATCTGCTGATCAAATCACTCGACGGCCGACGCTGCTCTCGCCGCTATCAGCGTACAGTATGAATTGCTTGAGCTTTGACCATACTTTGTCTGATCGCAAGCTCGCCCAAATACACGATCCGTAATTCCGACGTCATCTTGAGCCTTTTTCGCAGTGACGGTCACGGGAGAGTACATTCTATTCAAATTGTTATGGCAGTGAAAAAAGCATACCTTCAATTACTTTCTGAAAAATGATATGGACGGAGATCGCGGTATGATGAAAGCGCTCGCCGATGAGTATTTAGCAGATGCGGAACTCACCCTCTCAAAAATACTATTCATAGCTAGTCCTAGCCCACGGTTTCACAAAAATTGAATACCTACAGTCATGATTCTGAACACTTATTGTGTAAGTATCTAGAAAGTGATGGTACTTAGAGGATAGTTTCATTAAAAAAGAGTTCAAATTGACGGTGGCTATACCCTTGACGCATAAGATTAGGCATCTTACGAAAAATAGGATAAAGTATGTTCATGACATGAAGGATATTGACAGGTCATTTTTGCCGTGAAATGAAGGTTGTTCAGATAATTCTGGAAGGTAGCAAACCTAACGACAACATATTTGTGCACGTGTTTAGACACTGATCCTAGCTTTTAAATGCGCAACATTTTTTAGCGATCCCCACTCGCTTTCATTCATTCTATCTATCTATCTATCTATCTATCTATCTATCTATCTATCTATCTATCTATCTATCTATCTATCTATCTATCTATCTATCTATCTATCTATCTATCTATCTATCTATCTATCTATCTATCTATCTATCTATCTATCTATCTATCTATCTATCTATCTATCTATTAAATGCGAAGCATTTATAAGCGAACTACACGCACTTTGAGTGTTCCTATCTACGTATCTATCTATCCAGCCGCCTACGCCTAGATGCTCTCGGAATCACTTCATTAACTTGGAGTAGACCAAAATTAGCATGAGAGTGTAAGTGGGTTTGACGAATATATCTGGCTGGTCGTGACATGAATAACTGGAAAATCCCGTCGCGTACATCGTCAAACACTTTCCTACAGACATGGGTGGCAAGTACCCTTATGCCACAGGCCGCGGTATGCGGGTATCCGCCACAGGTGTTTGACAGTTTATACCTACTAGGGAAAGTCAAGAACAGACATGGCAAATTTAAATGCGAGCGCATTAGGAGAGATTGACATCGGCAACGTTCACCCTACGAATGCACAGAATAAATATCGTGGTCCCAGCAAGAATCGAACCCAAGCATTCTGCGTGGCAATGAAGTATGCTACCACAGAGCCTGACCTGCAGGTTTCTAAAGCGTATGGAAACCGACAAATAGTCCCTCAACTATTTTAGCGATCCAGAACTATTTTGCACACTACAAACGCATAAAGTGGCATTATGGTTAGGATTGATGCTCTAAAGCGTCCAAAGTGTTTTAATAATTCGCGAAATGGATAGAAAAAGCCCGCATAGACGCAGCTGAGCGGATGCTTGTTCTGAGGTGGTGATGCGCCGCATTTCGGGAACATGGCGTCGCCTGAGTTGGTCGTGTGTCTTCAATGCGTCCCACAAACTGCCGCCGGTGAGCCATCCACCGAGTGGGAGATTTTCCCAAGCTGAAGAAGCAGGTAGCTTTAAACGCTAGCGCTTCGCGTCGAGTGCGGGGAAAGTGCAAGCGTGGATTCACTCACCAAAAGGACGGGAAAAAAATTACACCATCTCCCGCTAAAGGGAACCATGTGTAGATGCGAAGCAGCGGGCGCTAACGCTTACAGTGGCGGCGGCGTTGACGCTAGCGCTCATCGCGGCGTTGCGCAGGAGACAAACATGGGGAGGCGCAAAGGACGCAGTGATGGACCAGTGTTTCCTACTGGAACATGCCAATTGCTGCTAATGGGCAATGAGAGACAGAAGACTCTGATTGGACACAGAGACCCGCAGTCCGCTTGTAGTTAACGCGCACGCTGCGAATTTTTATTGTTCAACAACGCACAGGAGAAATCTCCCACCGGCACTACCTTGCAGGTTCAGATCCAGCGCCTATATGTACGGGGTGGCCAGTGAACGGTTGTGCAGAGCGAGCAGTCGGTTTTTTCAATCAAGAAGCTCGCTTGGAGACGCTGCCTGCTTCGGCGTTGCGAGACGGGAGAGGGGGGAGCGTAGGAGAGGAGAGAGGGGAAGGGTCGTGCATGCGCAATGGTGGTGTAAACGCCGCGGGAGAGATGCCTAGAGAGGGAGGGGGGGCGTAGGAGAGGAGAGAGAGCGGGAGGGGACGCGCATGCGCAGTGGGGATGTCGACGCCGCGGGCAGGGATGCCTAGAGGAGAGAGAGGGGGGGATCGTAGGAGAGGAGAGGGGGAGAGCTGGCGCATGCGCAATGGAGCGCGGACGCCACCAGCTCAAGGCACTGCGCCGTGCTCCCTGTAGGGCTGCAGAAATTAGGTGCCTTTTTCCATTCTTCTTCTAACCACCAATAACAACACCAGCTCAAGCTCGCTCATGAGATGCTTCGAATCTAAATACTTCCTCGACCGAGCGCACGCGGTTACATGAAATGGGGGAGGGAGTGGATGGAGTGGGCTTACAGGCTGCAGCGCGGGGGGGAGGAGAGGAGAGAAGGCGACCGAACGCCTGCATAAAAGCCCGCTTAGTGCGCAGCCGCAGCGCGGGGGGAGGAGGAGCGCTCTACCCGCTTTATATTCACACTTGAAGCAGAGGAGACTAGAGGAGGAGAGTAGCGCATGCGCCGCGAGAGCAGAAGCGAGAACGCAGGAGAAGCGCCGGCAGGTGGTAGGAGAGAAGTGGAGAGAGTAACGCGTAGCTGTTGGAGAGAGGGAAGGAGGAGAGTTGCGCATGCGCAGAGTGCGTGCGCACGCCGACAACGCCGCGGGACATGCGCCCGCTATAAGATGCTTCGCATCTAAAACCTACCCAGGTGAGCGAGCGAACGCTCTATCGGTGAAAAGCGCTGGTGGAAAATATTGGACAATCTCCCCGAAGGGAACCCTGATGGGATGCGAAGCAGCAGCGGTGCGCACGGCGTTGACCCGGTTGAAACGGGCGTCATCGCAGATAAACGAGCCGAAAGAGTGTTTCCACTCGACGTGCGGTCGAGCTTTGCGGGCGGTGGAGAGGGTGAAGCGAGAGAGAAGTGACACGTTCAGAGGTGTTGCTAGCTGGCGGAGCGAGGGAAGCGTGCGAGGGGAGCGTGACGTCACGCGCAGGTGTGGCGTGACCTACTTGGCAACGCTCTAACACCTACGGCGAGGGGAACGCGTTGCGGCGCATTCCTACGGACGCACGTAACGTACGGCGTTACACACGTGAGTCAAACAGCTGCTTCGCACCTAAAACGCGGGCACAGTCCGACCACCGAACAAGCGTTCGTATTGGAAAGGCCGTGATCGGGCAAAGAAGCTGGACAATTTTGACCTGAGCGTCTTTCGATGGGTGGTGTACATCTTTTTTGAGAGAGGTCACATTCCAGCTGTCGCCAAGGTGGTGCAGCGTTTCGAAGAGGACAAGACGGTACTGACCGTGTCCACAACGACAATGCAGAGGATGTTGAAGCAGCTTGGCTTCAAGTACAAAGAATGCTCTCGGAACATATCATAGAAGCGACGCACATTGTGCAATGTCGCCGCCGATTTCTGCGGAGCTGCGACGCCAGATTCAAGTTGTGATGAGGACAATGAGATGGGAACACTTCTAACGGGCTCATGGCAATCATTACGTGGTGCGTACAGGGCGGGATCATTAAGTTCTGTTGCAGTGAGTGTAGCAAACATAAAAAACAAAGAAAAACATGTTTTATTACGTCGGTAATAAAACTTCGTATTGATTGATTCAATGATTCGCTGGTTAACTGACTCAATGATACACTTAAACTTTTTGATTGTATGATTCAATAAAATATTTTTTCTATACCCGTGGCGTAAACACTTAAAAAAAAACTGATGTGACGAAAAACTCATAGGAACAGGGGAGACTGAATATAAATAGTCAAAGCCGGGCCAGTTCCCTTGGAACGGAAGTCGGCCCGTCCAAAAATAAACAAAACAGATCAAGATGGTCCCAAGCGCCACCTGCTACAAAATTAAAAAAGTTAATTAGTATAGTACACATTTTTCCACGCAGGCGGGGCGACTTGTCAGATTCACGGAATCGACATTCGCGTAGGAACACAATTATGTAATGCGCTCTGTCATGATTGGCTGAGGGCGCCCGCACCTTCCACAGTACTGTCAACAGCTTGTGAAACGGTGTATAGGGGTATTGTATGTAGTTCATTGAAGACCGTCGCGGTGGATCACTGGTTACAGTGCTCGGCTGCTGACCCGATGGTCGCGGGTTCGATACTGATCGCCGCGACCACATTTTGGTGGAGGCGAAATGGTAGCGGCCCGTGCATTGTGCGATGTTGATGAACGTTAAAGAACACTAGATGGTAATAAGTTCCGCAGCACTCCCGTACGCCGCTCCTCATAATCATATCGGGGTTTTGGGACGTACAAAACTACATATTATTATTATTAGTTAATTAAAGTACAGTAAGTACTTCATATAATGAAACAGGAAGTAATGTTGACGAAAAAGCTTCTTTATCCGCTTGGGGATCGCACGTGCAGGGGGGATGGAAAGCCTGGCGCGCTGTTTTCATCACGCTCTGACCTCGGTGGCAATAAAAAGGTGCTAGATGATTCTTGGTTCTATCATGGATGACAGTAGTGGCTTTTTTATCTCTATCCAGGCTAAAACCACTTGAAAATAAAAACGGAACGGCATAGAATGTTGATGCCGCATGTTCGCGTTTCTTTTCATCCCCACTGTACACTCTTTTAAGTACGCCGGCAATGCTGCTTCCAATCAGCAAACGCTTGCTGGAATAAATGTAGAGACAAAACGGTAAATTGTATATTTGAACAACTGCCACGGTAGCTGAATCCGTAGAGCATCGTACGTGTAGTTTCATTGTTCTAGGTGTGATTTCAGCCGGTGGCAAATCCATTTTCTTCAGTTTCAGTTTCTTGTCCTTTATTTCATAGTTACTTCACCTAATTTAAGATTAGAAGCCACGCCTCCTGTGATTTTCTTAGCTTCAGTTATGTCGACTCTCAATAGCCAGATCTTTCAGTAAGCCTAAATTTTGGCAATAATTGCTCAATAAGACCTGTAGAACAAAGTGCTACTTCTGTGGGTTAAATAAGTCTCACATTTGGTAGAAGCAGCGCGTGCACATTACTCTTTGCAATGATAACGCAATAAACAACAAAATAAAATCTCACAGTATCCCCGACCATATCTGCTGTAGTAAACAATAAATTAGTAATGAAATTTACGAGCGACCCATCCTGGCCTCACAGCTGAACATACAGGCCCCAGCATCATGGAACAGAGAAAGACATGCGAGAAAATACATTCCTTTTTAGATGATTTCTTTTAGAAACGACTAGCTGCAAGGAAACGCTCTCGCTGAACCTAGTTTTGCTCTCTCATCACTTACAGCCAATCTAGGCTATTATGTCACCTAATGGAACTAGAGAGATGTAGTTCTAATGAGCCTGTGCGTTCTCTAAATAGTAGCCTTTAAGTCATATACTTTTCTCGTTCTGATAAGCAATAGTGGCGGGGGAAGTTACACGAAAATTACACGACAGCATGCGACAGACAGGGCCCCTAAAGTGCTCAGCACATAAAATGCAGTGGTTGCGGTCGTAAGTAAATCTGTCATCCCAAGCATAGATCAACGGGCCATCATGACTGGGTTACCACGACGGCTAGAATAAAAAGAAAAAAGCGGAAATGTGGCTTGCCTGCTTAGTGTATTGCTTCATATTAAAAAAAATATGAATTTTTGATGGAAAATCTGCAATAGTGCCTCGGAGTGAATTGAAGAAGGTCAAGTAAACACACACACACACAAAAACAAACATGCGGTACTTCACGACACTAAGCACCGCGTGGGGATATTGATCTGTCACCGAAGTATCTTGCAAAGTTTCTTTTTTGTCTTGTATGGTACACGGTTGTTCTGTGGGATACCCGAAAACACATGTTACGACTATGAATATTAGAAATTTAATAATAATTTGAAGTATTCCTATCAGCGCATAAATCTATTAATCAAAATCACACAAGAATGAACGCGTGCCGATATAAAAACTGCGAAGTGAATGCATTGGATGGATTTGCCACAATATAGGTACTCGAAAAGATGTACATGACGAAAGCCTTTTGAATTGAAAGGAATGTTTAACTGACGAACTCTTCATATGCACTCGGAACTGGAGCGAGGCGTATTGTCTGCATTGCTTTTCAAAAAGTTATCTCGAATATTTAGCGAGGCATCCTTTCCCGACTGACAGATCTTCGTTAAGGTTCGTAATAAAGCATCAAAGCCTATTTGTAGCCTACCACAAGAAGAAAAATGATAGCGATGCAATCCTTCGAACAATTCCTTTATTAATATAGATGATATATTATCGGCTTGTGGTAAAGACGTTGACCTTACCTGCCTTGAACAAGTTTTTGCTAATTATAGCGTGTCGAACACGTGCTTCCTTTAGTCTCGTTGAAACAGCTGGTACATACGGCAACCTCGACAAAAATAAGGTGAGGAATTTCATTTTAAGGGATGCACGATACACTCCTAATTCAGAAACTAATTTATTCATAATTCAGCCTACTAATCTACATAATATTTTAGCGACGCTTGAACGGGACACGCGCCCGGCAAGAAGGTCAGTTCTGCCTCGGGGGAGGGGGGGGGGGGGAGGGGGTAGAACTGCCATCGGCACATATAGAACAAGACAGGCCATGCCAGATTGCCTATTCTAATGAGTTACGTGGCATAATGTTACCGAATAAAGTGCGTTGGTACAGGCTTGTGTGGCGAAAAGTAATTCTGGTTCGCATGTATAATGAAAGGCAGTACCACTCGATGTCATCTACGGACCTTGCTATTGAGATTGTCCGCGAGTATGCGGATCTTGAGATATGCCAGAGATGGCGTTCCGTAATAAGGTCTTGTTCTATTGATAGTTTTTACTTTTCGGCTTCCGTCAGTGTAATAGCAAACAGATTACAGCATGCCTAGTGGTATAAATATCTCATGTGTTGATAATTGCAGAGACCGATGCGCGTGAAGTGCCCCACAATTTGGGAAATCTTGAGGAATGCCGGGCGACCAGCAGATACCCTTGTACTTGGGACTTGGCCGGTTCTAAGTGCGGATTACTTTAGGGGCCCGGGCATTCGTGGCTGTCGTGTAGGCATTTCTGTCGGCGTCAGCTCCGTTGGTTTTCAAGGAAAAATCGGCGTGGTCTGTGAGTGAAAAATCAACCTAGAACCAATAAATGAACAATAAAACTTTCGGCTCGTGTAGGATTTCAACCCAGGCCTTCTGTGTGGCAGAAAGGTGTTTTACCGCAGATTCTATGCCACGGATCGCAACTCCATCGAAAAAAAAACGATACAGGTGTCACGTAGTACGAGGAGTCTTAAAAGTTGTCATATTGCGTGGCACAAAAGGAGAATTGCACCACGCCACACACCACGTGAAAGCGCAACGAGTCGGTCGTTTAAAGGAACGAGCCATTACAATACGCTCCGTCATAATTCATTATGACCATGAGCAAGAGAATGAAAAAGGTGCGCACCTACGCGTACTGCCTTATAGGACGTGTTGTGGCCACTTCACTGATTCTCATTATGATGAATTATGGCGTAGGCACTGCGCAACTGCACTTGCAGGAGGCATACGTTTTAAGAACGTTTGAAACAGCAAACGTTTTGCCCACAGACGTCGCTTTCCTCGCGGCACGGTTGAGGCGACCACTGAGAAGCCATTAAAACTTGTTGTTGGGCTAACTTGTTGTTGGGCTAGTTGGTAACTCGTCATATTGTAAGAAATTTAGCGCAACTTGGTAATCCCTCGAAACACTCACACATTCACACACGCTTACGCTCAAGAAACACACACCACACACAACGCTCAAACACACAGCGCTGTGTGTGGTGTGTGTTTCTCGAGTGGAAGCGTGTGTGAATGTGTGAGTGTTTCGAGCGATTGCCAAGTTGTGGTAAATTTCTTACAATATGACTGAGAAGCCAGGCAAGCGAATTAGAAGCCCATACGAACGGGGCCCGCTCACGCCATCGCGTTCCACTCTTGAAAGCGAAGCTCAAGTGCCCTCAAATTCCTTTGCTCTAGATGGTGGTTGCTGTGAGACTGGCACCAGATTCACGTACATGTATGTGACAACATAGTTATTGATCCGGATCAGTGATAGCATTCGAAAATAGTAATTCCCGCAATGAGTCCAGTTGCCTTTTTCCCATATGGTACCTGATGGAGATGTAATCGTCAATGGCTGGAAGAATAATGAACGCTCCAGGCTGTATAATGTAACACTCCAGGTTGTGTTCCACAAGCACGTCATCATTTCATGGTTTTGTGAGTGGCAGAACTCGTCATACGTCATCTCTACGTATAATGTCTTCAATTGTGACTGGCCGAAATATGTTGGCGCCTATCAGCTCAGGCTATATTGCATGCCATGTAGATCGAGAGACTTTATGTCATCCTTCAGTTGCCGGTCCCAAACTCGCATATGAAAGTTGGCATAAGTGAATAAGTCTTACACCAGTACCTACAGCAATGGTCATATAGGTGATCACTAACGCTCGCCTGTGCAGACGCATGAGTCTGATGTCTAGCGTCGTTGTAAGGAGCACATGTGACGCCAGGACAGAGTATTGCATCAAAATGTGTTGTGAGATGATAACAGTGGATTTTGGTGGTGTAGCTCTCCGCCGCCGAAGCTGCCGGTGTCCGTAATCCCCGGTATCGCGCACAATGAGAAAAAAAAATACCCAGGATCAACCACAATTTGAACACACTCCTTCTGCTTGGCAGTCGAGTATTCTACCACAGAGCCGCGGCGGTACTGCAAACTCTTTCGCAATAAAGATCTTATTAATGCATCATGTAGGGCAAATAATCTCGTTAAGACAAGTAATATAGCGTGGTAGAAGACTGAAATAACAACCAAGCGTCACAAAACACGAAGTGCTTAAAGAGTTGGTGCTTTAAAGCTTCCCAGCCATCACATAGTAGTCAGCCATCCATCAGCGTCAACGGCTACAGCATCCACAAAGTGCACATAATGCGTTACAGATGCGTAGTAGCTACCTCGCTTCTGAGCAGATTGTTGCGTAATGGCATAATGGGTACTTCGTTACTTCGCAAAAACTATGATGTCTCATGGCGTAGTTGGTACATTGCAACTATGCTTCCAGTAGTCGCCCCACGAAAGTTTAATGCGGGCTCAACAAGGCTGCTCCTCCGGCTTTCGCTGTGACTGTGCCAGATGTTCCGCGCAGGCTTGACATTTAATCATGTTATTGCGCCTGCGACGTAAGCCATCTTAGGGCATAGCGGGAGTGAAAGGAAGCTCAGCGACAGTGTAGATGAGGAGTTGCTTGCCGGTAATGTTGCCGACCACAAAGCATGGGTGATTGAACAAAGGCCACAGAAGCGTGCCACCGTAAACGAATGGTCCGTGATATTCGCGTCCAGAAAGTGCTGTGGGTGCAGCGAATGGCTTATTCGCGAAAGCAACAGTGGTGCTAGCATAATTGCTGGCACAACCATAGATATTGTTCCTCGCAGCTCGAGGCCTGAGAGTTGATTTGCTTTTATTGACAAAAAATTCACCTGGAATAACGATAATCCATAATGCGAATTCTGAGCGCAGCTTCATGTTGCGCCAACTCCAACTGTGTTACAAGTTTTGACTATCCGCAGTTGTAGCAACATTCGTTACATGTTGCCACAGAAACTGCCAGCGCTTCAGTGCTACGAACACAACTCTGTGAATTGTAGGCGTCATGAACCACGAGAAATGCCGATAGTCTCGTTACGACAAGTGAAGCCAGCCGCAGTGCACGTGCCAGCCATGCATGCGCACGAGCTCCTACCGAGGGGCCAGCGCACGTGTAAGAGGAAGAAAGGGAGGGTAGAGGCCAGTGGGTCGTGA
Organism: Rhipicephalus appendiculatus; assembly: GCA_030522465.1. NCBI lineage: Eukaryota > Metazoa > Arthropoda > Arachnida > Ixodida > Ixodidae > Rhipicephalus > Rhipicephalus appendiculatus. The sequence goes on from JALIZH010015512.1 coordinate 11,980, forward strand.
TATCAACAGACTCCGCGTTTGCTCTCTTTGATCCTCCTTCGCTTTATGGGTTACGCTCCGACACCAACGGCGACACCGCTGAACGCAGCAATAGGTACCTTAAGCTACGCTCTAAAATATGTTCGCCTTATCCAGCTAAATGACACTTCATATTCGGAGGGTCGAGCTACGGGAAATCAATAGACTCAGACACAGAATATCTGGAGCGATGAAGTGCCTGCAAAACCGTTGACGCCACTTCAACATGGTGGTTTGTCGCCGTGTTGACTGGGCTGGCGCCGCGGTCGACGGAATGGGAAGTCGCCGGACGACGGAATGTGAAGTCGCCAGGATCAATAACACCTTCAATGTCGTGTTACACAAAGCACATGTTCACTACAAGGGTGGTATGATATGTACGCATGATTTCAGAACCTAGAAATTCGTACGCACGTAGTCGTCCATAAGTCTGCAACAGACTGATAGCTCACTTGCAGCTTGAATAATATGAAAGGAAGTGCAGTTTCTGGGGCACAAGATTGATGCAACCGGCCTCTACCCACTGTGCGACAATATCAATGCCGTAACAGCTGCACCAAGGCCAGAAGAGGTAAGCCGACTCAAGTCTTTTTTGTGACTCATAACTTATAACTCAAAATTTTTGCCTAATTTGGACACGATCCTGGCCTCCACTCTTTCAGTTATGAAAAAAGGCATCGAAGAGCCTTCCAGGAAGCAAAGCGCGCCTTGTTAAAGGCAAATATTCTGGTTCATTACGATCCGGAGAAGTTGTGGCTAGAGTGCGATGCTTCATTAGACGGGTTAGGTGCAATAGTACCGCACCGCAATGATGGCGTGGACCACCCGATAGCATTTCTTTCGAGAGCGCTGACGTCAGCAGAACGCAATTATTCCCATATCGAGAAACAAGCACTGGCTTTGGCGTTTGAATGTGTAAGTTCCGCGATTTCCTGCTGGGCAACCGTATCACGTTGGTGATGGACAATAAGCCACTCACCATGCTCTTGCAACCCAACAAGCCGATTCCGCAGATGGCAGCAGCTCGAATTCCGCATTTGGTGCTTTTTCTATCAGCTTACCAATACAATCTGGAATACCACAATGGAACAAACAAGGGTAACGCGGACGCCCCCCAGTCTCTTGCCATTGCCAGAGGACCATGAACGCAGAAGTCAAGAAGTCATGTAATATATACTTTACACAACGTTTTGGACGCAAGTTCCCTTCCTTCTAACCAAATCATTGCTCTGACTCAGGAGGACAGCCCACTTCGGCAAGTCCGGCAATGCATCGAGCAGGTCTGACCACCACGTCTTGCCTGACAGCAGCAACATCTGCAGCCGTACTTCACACGCCGACATTAACTCGCTCTGAGCCATGGTCTTGTTTACTGGGGTGATCGTGTAGTTGTGCCTGAGGCAGCCCGGCAGTGCCTACTCAACGAGCTGCATGATATGTACCCACGTGTCGGGGTCATGAAGAGGCTCGCTCGTACGCTGTTCTGGCACCCTGGATTAGGCACAGAGATTGGAAGCTTAGTGCAAAACTGTTGTCAGTGTGTGCAGGGGTGGTCGATGCCTGCGGCGCGAGTTGCTTCTCCGTGGCCTAAGACAGAGAAACGGCGGTATCGAGTGAACATGGATTTTGCAGGACCCTTTGGAGGGTACCTAATTTTTGCCTTAGTTGACGAAGACACAAATTCGATAGAGGACGCGCCGCTGGAAACAGCTACCACAGATGCAACGATCCACATGCTTAGGGAAACTCTCGCTCGGTTTGGTATCCCGCATTGCGTTGTGTTTGACAAGGGTCCCCAGTGGTCGGGTGCAGCGACGGCAAGGTTCATGCATGAAAATAGCATACGCCATGTTTGGATGGTGCCATACCACCCACAATGCCATAGCTTAGCAGAGTCGGCTGTGCGAAAAATAAAAGATGGCCTCAAGAGAGAGAGAGAGAGAAAAGTTAAGTGAAAGGCAGGGAGGTTAACCAGGAGAAAATTTCCGGTTTGCTACCCTGCACTGGGGAAGGGGTAAGGGGGGATAGAAAGGTAAGGAGGGAAAAAGAAAAAAAAAGGAAAGAAGACGCGCACACACTCAAGCACGGGAGTGTCATAGTCGTTTGGCAAGTCCGGTTGACCGCAGAAACCCTCAGCAGCGCCTTTGTCGCTTTCTGGTTTGAAGCTCGAATGTTCCTGCACTCCAAAATTGACTGCTCGGAAAGTGGCCGGTCATCGAGCCGTGCTAACGTTGCCGAAAGTTGTTGCCTCTGGGAGCTGTAATGAGGACAATCGTATAGAACGTGTGCAATGGTTTCCTCGCTGCCACAGTGATCACACGCAGCACTGTCTGCCATTCCAATTTGGTAAGCAAAGCTGTTGGTGAATGACACTTCAAGCCACAGGCGGCAGAGGACTGTTGTTTTGGATCGGGATAGTCCGGATGGAATTTGTAGCTGAAGGGACGGATCCAGACGGTGAAGGCGGGTATGCAGAAAACCAGTCGTGTTCCACATTGAATGTGTTATATCAAGAAAAACAAACCTGGGACATTGCAAGAAAACTTGTCTCGTTTTCTGCTCCGTTACAGATCTACGCCCCTTGAGAGTGGCAAATCGCCAGCACAACTCCTCCTAGGATTCAAGCCCCGGACAAGGCTGGTCGCCCACTTTCCAGAAGGCGAAGCGCCTGAAGAGGCCGGACGCAATCCGCGAACAGCCTTCGTCGGCCAAAACTACACCACCGTTCCCCCCTCGTAAAGCCCATCTGGTCCCGCAAATTTTAACGAGGGCGGAAATGCCTGCCAATGACGGTAATAGTGACGGATGAGAGTGGGATGGTAAAGGTGGGAGACACGCGCCGTCATATCGACCAGCTGAGGGCACGGCTGACGTTAGCCACACCGGAAAAGAATGCATCAGTGCTCGGCTCCAGCTTAGCGGAAAGTCCAGCCCAGTGACCCCGCAGTCACCTGTCTCGCCCATATCGTCTCAAAAGACGACATGTGACCGTTCACGTACACACTCGGGTATATGTTACTTAAGTAAGAGTTGAACAAAGAAAAGCCCCTGCCAAGTACTCCATAACATTCTAGTTTCTCGAATGAAATGTAATGGCTTAGGAAGTGGAATGCCTCGCTACAATCGATAAATAACGCCAGCGTAAAAGTTTTCCTTTGTATGGTTTTAGTCACGCTTTTTTCGATTGACAGTTCGGCTGTTTCTGTTGACCTATGCCTTATAATTCTTGTTGGGCGTTAGTTGTAACGCCGAACTTTTCAAGTAAGTTGAATATACGATGGTGCATTATTTTCCTACCCCTTTGTAAACATGTGTAACCGCGAAATTCAGCTACATTTTTTTGTGGTGATTGGGACTACCTCCTTTTGAGACGACCAAATTTCTGGCGTAAGGTGGGGCAAAATGCGACAAAAATTTGAAAATAGTGAGTATATTATTTCCTTTCACTCGTTACCATTAAACTTCAATGCAGAGACTTTCCTGTCGGCACAAGGTATGTCCTACATAAATATGACTATGTTACCACTGTTCAAAGGTTCATCTTAAAATAAAATAAGAAATGCACCAGATGTCTCAATTTTCCCCAACCTGCGGGGCAAAACGAGACAGTGTGAAAAAATTTCATCCCTTCAGTTTTTGCAGTAGAAGCACCTGAAATTGACTCCGTTGGCACTCACGCCGTCTTCATGAGCCCAGTCTTTGCACTCCACGCATTGAATCCAGCCAGAAACCGGCTCTGTGTTGCTCCAACACTTCTTGCATATCAAGCACCGCTAGTCTTTATTTGTGCTAAAGTTGTCTTTTGTTAAATGCTTGCACTTCATTGGATTGATTATTCAACGATTGCAGGCTAGATATGTTCTGACGCATCTTCTTCTCCTCTTTTTGATGTTTTGATGCAGAACTTCACAGGCGTTTAGTGGCTTTCAACTTTGTCGGCTGAGCGTTGTGAGGCGATAAATTTGAAACTACTGGATTCAGATTTTATAGCACCTTTTTTTTTAAATTTCGGTATTGGAGAAATGTCTTTAAGACTCGATCCCAAGACATGTTTGTGAACAGCTTTACTAGGAGATTCTTCCAATGTTTTCATGCGCCAGCGTCCTTGGGAACCCGGAAAAATCTCGACGCAGCGCGAATGGAGTGAGTCCTGTTCTGAACAACAATCTGTGCTTTTTAATGTGGTTTTCCTCCCAGGAAGCTCTATTCCTTTCCTGCCCGAGAAAAATATAATAGAAAAATTGCTAACTTGCTCAAAAATTAATTATCTTTGCTCTATTGTAATTATGTTTTCAAAAGTTAAACTGTAAGAATTGGAGTTTTTGCCCCAGAAAACAGACCCGCACATATGTGCGGGCTGGGCTTGTATTCATGTGATTCACTGCAGCGAGGAATACATTCATAGCGGCTAAGACAAAGCAAAAAATGTGTGGTCAGCGCTGCGAATGCAACATTTTAGAATATTGTGTGTCACTTGTGAGGCACAGGTATAAGTTGCACTTCATACAAAGCGTCCTTGAACAAGAAGCTACACTTGACAGCCTGCAGTGATGTGCAGATGTCAAGCTGTATAGTGATCGCCAGTGGTACGTATAGCTGAGTCTAATCGCTTGGCTTTGCCGGGGGCCTTTTACACTCCAGTAAAGTTGTCTAAGGATTGATCTTGTGACACATTTTTCTTTCCGCTTTCAGTTGTTGGGTGCCTGGTGACGAGCAAAGTTTCTCAGAGATCGGATGCAGCCCATAATCAGGTCCATACCTAAAGCTGCTTGATATTTTGCACTGTTACTTGCAAAGTTGTTCTATGTCTACAACTAGGGCACACTGCTGTTTTGTCCGCAGTAACTTCAAAGATCGTTGCATTAAATTAGCGTGAGAAAGTCGGCAAGGGAGTCCTGACAAGAACAAGAACGTCAGGTGTCTCACCACTTCCAAGCAGGTGAGGCTTTGCAGCCGAATGTGTCTGTTTCCAAAAGACCAATTTCACTAAAACTGGCAGGCTAGGGTGACTGGTCCCCTGACCCAGTTATTACAGAGGCGACTGCTCAAAAACTCGCCGTTCCATACTCCAGTTTTCATCACTAAGTTGGCTCGAACCACGAATATGAATCTCTGTCAATTCGCCAACTTGATGTCTACCCAATTCTGACGCAAGACATCAGGAGGCTCAATATCTATTCTATGTCTTCTTCATTCTCTGGTTTGAAAATCTCGGAATGTGAAAAAAAAAAGAAAATTCAGCGCCCACAGAAGCTTGTTTCCTAAGTTAGATCATTTTAGCAATTTTAACCCTCCGTGCTATTTATTGTCCTTAGAATTTCACTGGCGTTACTGCAACTCTATATGACAGGCAATGTAAAATCTAATTCTTTGAAATATAATGCATGTTGTCACAACACATTCACAAAATTAATATTTTCTCCGTAAATGGTGATCACAATTCACGCACATCACTTCGCGTCGCTAACTTCAGGTATAAGAAAACATCAGGAAACACCAACCAAAGAAGTGTCAATAAGATGCCAAGAAAGCTATTCGTAATAAAAAAACAATGCGCAGGCGCGACCGCGCGCGAACGAGCCAACCTGCGCCGCTCCGCTGTGTACTTGACGAAGACCAGCCCGCACAAACGTGCGGGTGACTTTTTCACGCGTGAGTACACAGCGTGTGTGGTAAAAACGCGTAAATTTTTTGCGAAGGCATGTTTTTCTAAGTTTTAATATTCCTTTCATATTCATACACTCCCGAAAAAAAATTATAACAAGAAGGAGCGTTGATTTACACGTCTGAGGTAGCTGCTGTCTACGCACGTGGTCAGACGGCATTTTTCGTGGAAAATTACTTGTCCTCTCGGGACGAAATTATTGAACTACTGAAACAGATATATTCCCGTAAACATTGACTTCAGCGGCACAGAGCTATGAAACCGAAACTGAAACAGGTGCCGTTTCGTGAGCGTCTTTATTGACCCACACATTTGTGCGGGTCAGACCGTAAAGGGCTATATGATATTCTCTTGTACGCCCGAACCCTTATAAACAAAGAAATACAATATATAATGAGTGTAAGCAAATGATTCACTTAATAAGACAATTCGATGCATTTTTGTCGCGTTTTGCCCCTCTCA
>JALIZH010015513.1:0-50842 GCA_030522465.1 Rhipicephalus appendiculatus
CATGTGCATATTTCACATAAGGGCATATTTCACATGTGCACCTTACGGAGACGCTTGGCGATAAAAAAATTACACCATCTCCCGCTAAAGGGAACCATGTGTAGATGTGAAGCAGCGGGCGCTAACGCTTACACTGGCGGCGGCGTTGACGCTGGCGCTCATCGCAGCGTTGCGCAGGAGAGAAAAACTGGGGAGGCGCAAAGCAGGCAGTGATGGAGCAGTTTTTCCTACTGGAACATGCCAATCGCTGCTAATGGGCAATGAGAGACAGAAGACTCCGACTGGACACAGAGACCCGCACTCCGCTTTTAGTTAACGCGCACGCTGCGAATTTTTATTGTTCAACAACGCACAGGAGAAATCTCCCACCGGCACCACCTTGGAGGTCAAGATCCATTGCTATATATACGGGATGGCCAGTGAACGGTTGTGCAGCGCGAGCAGTCGGTTTTTTCAACCAAGAAACTCGCTAGCAGACGCTGCCTGCGTCGGCGTCGCGAGGCGAGAGAGGGAGGAGCGTAGGAGAGGAGAGAGGGGGGGTGACACGCATGCGCAGTGGGAGTGTGAACGCCGTGGGCAGGGATGCGTAGAGGAAAGAGGGGGGAGCGTAGGAGAGGAGAGAGAGGGGGACGCGCATGCGCAGGGGGAGTTCGACGCCGCGGGCAGGGATGGAGAGAGGGGGGAGTGTAAGAGGGGAGAGAGGAAGGGAGGCGCATGCGCAGTGTGGGTGTGGTTGCCGCGGGGGAGGGATGCCTAGAGGAGAGAGAGGGGGAGAGGAGGTTTTTTTTATTTTTTATTTTATTTAACTGTTTGCGCATGCGCAGTAAGGGTGGGCACGCGGCACACCACCACCGGATTAAGCCTCGCCATAAGATGCTTCACATCTAAAAGTCAGAAGACGTGGTTTACTCTTGTCAGCTGCTTGTATATGGTTAATCTAACGCTTGACGAAGGCCTTTGGACATACAATTTCTAGGATGCGCCTACATTGTATACCTTATTTGTGAGAGTACTTTAGATATTTTCAATTGAAACACTTTTAACGCTAGCATGACACTATATCATGCGAAATATTGAGCCATTTAAGTTATGTCAGATTACCGCACGTTTTAGAAATCATTTGGGGAACGTAGTAGCGGGAATCAACTCCAAACATAAATTTAAAGCTTTGAATTGGTCATTTAGATGTACATTAAAAATGCTGCGTCATAGGAAATTTAGTTTTTAAAACCCATTCCTCCTGGCATGACGAGACAGCATCAAGTTTATACAGCAAAAAAAAAAGCAAGGCACACCAAGTACACAGGCTAAACACGAACTACAATAAACCCCAGTCAAAATGTACGCTTCATCGAATGTGACATGCAGACTGTTGAAAATGTACGTTGGCAGTGCTGTTTCGTAGCAACTGGGCTCATAATGTCTCTAAGAAGAACAAGAACCTGCTTATGCTGGCACAAGTAATCAGTTTCTTTACAATACATATTCTGAGTGTTGTAGGTCATTGGAGCACCTATTTAAAATTTTGCATTTGTCCTGGGTTTAGCTTGCTTTCACCAGCATAAATATTGGTGTGCTTTGTCCGGCATTGCACCGTATGCAATAAACAAGCCAGGTTTTCTCGACTTTTTTTTTTTGCCTGAGGGTTACTCACTTGTTGAAGGTCGCTACGCAAGAGGGCATCTAAAGCCAACGCATGTAATTTAAGTCTTCTTGTAATGATATCTTGGCGACATTTATAAGGAAAAAAGTTGAAGCTATAGCAAAGCTTTATTCAGAAAATTTTCTGCGTTTTGCCTTCGTACTGGTCCTACTTCTCTTTTTGCTATTGTTTTCGTCGGGAAATTACGCACTCCTTCATGGTCTCCTTTGTAACGTTGCTGTTTCCCTGATATCAGCTTCGTCTTGTTAGCGTGCGTGCGACTTAGTGGCACTTCTGTGTCGTCGCTAAATAGAACAAACTGCTGGACTGAAACAACGCTGTCACTGAAACCCCTATATGAAGACAAAGGCGCAGTGAAGAAAGCCATCAAGCCGTTCTAATTTGCTTAGCAACTGTCTGTGAGACAAGATATATTAGGTTGACTTTCTTGATTTGGTTCTATCAACCAACGACTTTACGCAAATTTACCGCACAGCAGAAATTCGCGTGGTGCAATTTGTTTTCGTTTATCACTTGATTATGTGGTACTTTGAAATACGTAAAAATAAGAACATTTTCCACACTTAATAATGCGGAAGCTGCACAGCACTAATGAAACACTTTGTTTTCAGTAGTTCTCACATCCAGGCTTGCCAGAAAGTGTCACCTTTCTTCTTAAGTGGATAAATTTCGTAGAGGGCAAACATGCTAATGAATTCTCATTTTTGTTATGCATCTGCGCACTCGCACTGCCGCACCGGTATTGTGCGAATGTTCACTGTGTGCCACCATATTTACTAGTGTTAGTTTATCGGTACCGTTATGTTAGCCGCGTTCCTGTCACCTAATAAAGTGTTATATCATAAACACGTAACCTTAACAAATACAAACCCAGCTGTTATCAGTCTACGTTCTTTTTTTTTTTGTAAAAGGCAATGAAATGTGCTTATTCTTCTCAAAGTGAACGTGGATGGACTGCTGTGTTGCAGTAAATAAAAGATGACTGTAATGACTACAACATTATGAATAAGTAGCATGCAAACATCGGCAATAGAGACATCAAATAGTTTCTCACGAAATCAGTCTTGTTCGGCGGCATGTCTTACAATACCCTCTGTGTCTTTTTGTTCCGACAGGGAGTGGCCCGCTGCGTGCTAACGCGCGCCCTAGGGGACCACAATGAAGTTTTTCATACATCTATCCATCTATCAGTTACAGTAGTTTTGAATTCAGCGTCTGTCCACTAAGAATGTATTTCACCCACATTCGGCTATGTGCGCAATAAACAATCGATTATGCCTTGCAGTAAAATGTTATGTACTAAACTAATGCACCTATTTCTATGGTGTGTGTCATTACAGTGTACAAGAAACTGGAGGTCAGAGGCCCAACTCACAAAAACTCTCTTTCATGAGTGCGTTCTCCCTTTGTTTAGCTGGCTTCACTAATGCCATGTCGCACAACGTCATTGGCTGAAACATTGTCTCACAGAAATTGTCAGCGTAAGATGTTGCTGCAAATATGGGCTCAGATTATAGCCATATGTGGCTCCCAAAAATATTGAAGGACACTTTGTACATTCCAAAGTGTGTTTGGCGAAAGCGTGTGGCCATTCCACTGATTATGCCATGTCTTTTTTCTTTTACACTCTCAGTGGGATAACACACAAACCGAATGTGTGCGTGTTTTCTTTTTTATTTTTTTTACCGCGAATCGCAGCGAGACGCGAGACTCATCCTCCTCCTGCCGCATGCGTTAGTATTTTCTCGCGCTTTGCGCATCGTGCAAACGGCATCCGCGTTCCAGCTCTTAAATTGACGGACCCTTTGTAAATTGGAAAGTTTATTCCGTGAACGCCTGGGTCCATTGAGACGGCGTCCGTCAGAATGATTGCAAACTCTGGGCACAGCGACGCTACGCAAGCAAAGCGCGAGCGCTATAGAGTCCGACGCGACCGGCGTTCCGTCTGCGCATCGCGGCGGCCACCCGGCTCCGTGCCAGAGCTCGGACGGACGGACGGACGGACGGACTGACGGACGGACGGATAGGGATGGATGGACTGACGGACACACGGATTGATGGACGGACGGACACGGACAGACGGACGGACGGACACCGGACGGACGTGAGCATGAGACATTAAAGGCTTTCGTCTTAAAGATTACACCATCTCCCGTTAAAGGGAACGATGTGTAGATGCGAAGCAACGGGCGCTAACGCTTACACTGGCGGCGGCGTTGACGCTGGCGCTCATCGCAGCGTTGCACAAGAGAGAAACCTGGGGGGGCGCAAAGCACGCATTGATGGACCGGTGTTTCCTACTGGAACATCCCAATCGCTGCTAATGGGCAATGAGAGACAGAAGACTCGGACTGGACACAGAGACCCGCAGTCCGCTTTTAGATGCGAAGCATCTTATGCTCGGGGCTCTGTCCCTCCCGCGTCCCCCGTCCGCCGTCCCCCGTCCCCCGTCCCGCGTTCGGCCACTTTCATGAAGTAGGGAAGCACCCATTATGCGAACCAGAACACTAGTAATATGAAGGCCGTCAACCCTAACACAGTCATCAGAGTCATGGCCAAGAACACAGAGAGGCTGCTTAGCAATGCTACGCAGGTGGTGTCTGTCGCCCAGGTTGACCCCATTCCTTGAGTCATGGCCGAGAGCACAGAGAGGCTGCTTAGCAATGGCTAGGCAGGTGGTGTCTGTCGCCCAGGTTGACCCCATTCCTTAATCTTGCTTGCATGTGTTTGGAGGGGGCTTAGTCCGTCCCTCCTTCCTGCGTCCCACATCACCACAGCGCATGCGCGTCCCCCTCCCCCCTCTCTCTCGTACGCTCACCCCCTTTCTCTCCTCTACGGAGCGGCCCCCCGCGTCCCACACCCCCCCACAGCGCATGCGCCTCCCTTCTCCTACGCTCACCCCCTTCCTCTACTCTAGAAATCATCTACTCTAAGGAGCGGCGCCCATATCCCCACAGCGCATGCGCGTACTCTCCCCCCTCTCTCCTCTAAGAATCCTCTACTCCACGGAGCGGCTCCCGCGTCCCACATCCCCACAGGGCATGCACGTCCCCTCCCCCCTCTCTCTCCTCTTCTACGGTCCCCCCCCCCCCCCGTCCTTTCCTCTAGGAATCCTCTGCGGAGCGGTGCGCACGACAGGTGGTGTGACAGCTGCATACTCCGCTGGGGGCGCCACGGTAGTTCCGCGGTATGAAAATGACGGAGCGCGCGCGCCTCATTGTCTCTCCTGTGCAGCGCCGCGATGAGCGCCCGGACCACTGCCGTGAAGTGAGAGCGGCGACGTTCCTCCCCGCTCAAGCTAATTATTTCCCCGCTGCTTCGCATCCACACATGGTTCCCTTTAGCGGGAGATGGGGAATTTTTTTCATTTTTATTTTTTTTAATGTGTTGGCGCATGCGCCGTGGAGGTGTGGACGGACGGACACCGGACGGACGGACGCACGGACGGGCGGACGGACACCGGACGCCGGACGGACGTGAGCATGAGACATTAAAGGCTTTCGCCTTAATATTTGCGTTTTGCACGTGCATGATCAAACAGATATTAAGATTTTCATTGACATATGAATTCACAAACCTATATCTAAAGCAAGCGATTTCCATGTTGACACCAGTATGCCGAGTTAAGAAAAATGAAAACGGAGACGGCGTAATTTAGCGTTCATCACCGCATAAACTGATCCCCTTGTTATAACTAGTGCAGTGAGAACCAATTACACACTATACATATGAAAGTTCTCGCACGGCGAGCATCTTATTGTTCTACATTACAGTTTTGTGATAATGTTATATTTATATCAATTCACAATGAAAGGATCAGAATATGCAATCAACCCAGAGAAAAAGCCTTGCTCTGAGGTGTACCCTTCAATGTCTGCAACTACCTAATCCATTACGTAAACAAATGCGAATTCTACGTAAGTCAGCTACTCAGTCATCACCCCGAAGTTATTGGTGTAGTAAAGAGAAATATGCGACTCTAAAATGGTTGGAATTGGCCATGTATAGTATAAGAGTGTCAGGTATAGGCTAATATATGCAGTATCATGATAGAGAGGCTGCTTTTCTTTTAATTATTTAGTTATTGCTGATGCGTGCACCGCCATTTCTTCACCCCCTCGGCATACGACTATTTCTGTGGACTGCCTCGAGCCTGTCAGCTCTTTCGTTTCTTGCGTAGATACCCTACATAGAGGTAGACTCATATTCAAGTCAACAAATTTCTCACTCGAATATGCTTACTATATGGATAGCGATTGCTTTTACCCTTCAATAAATTAAACATGTAACCAAAAATGGTGGAAGATTGAAGGCTGTGTAAGTGAGTAAAAATAAATTTGAAAAATCGGCACTATCGCAGGCATATCCCTTGAAATATATTAAGGGCGCCGCCAACCGCATGTCTTCAGAGCTGGCACCTGTCAGGTTAACCGAACCGTTATTAAAAAGGATTGCCAATGTGAACATTTTCTTTTCAGCCACCTGTCTCTCAAGCTGCCCTGTAATTTTCTACGCTTCGGGCGAGTAGAAGCCTATATCGCTGTCAAAGCGCTTACGCCACGGGCTACCTTCTAGGAATCAGGGCTAATAAAATAAGCAAAGATTTACCGCAAAGTTCATGAGGGAAACCCGTAAATATAGTGAGATATTAGTTCGGCTTAAAATTGTCTATTTACAAGAATAACTCACAAAAAAAAACACAGCAAAAAGTTATGTCCTGCATAAGGCTTTTATAAACCCCTTACCACTCGCCAAGCTTTTCCTAACATATATAACCCTACCAATGGCAAATTTTGACGTAGACATTCAGTGTAAACTTAAGTATTATGTTTGGAAATGCGGTAAGATGCCTTACCAATTTAGTTTGTTACAAGTTGCATATGACTGCAACCTCATTTATCGCTTCATGTTTAGTCAAAAACAATATCAAGTTATGATAATGAGCATTGCAGAGACAAATCAACAGAAAAAAAAACATGTCTTTTAAAACCAGTAAATCCACGAGTGAATGAATAAAATTTGTTACTATGTATGACCGTGCATTAACGTTATGTGTACTTGGCAAATGTTTATCTTGATGACAATTATGGCGTTACACTCCTTATTAGCAATGCTTCAATTTGTCCGTCTTGTAAATAGATGGGGGGTGTCATCAAATTCCATTTTATCGTTCAGAGCTCCGGCGATCACGTGCCGTTACGCTTAACAGTGTCATACTGAACGACCACGATGCCGCATTGACAACGCGGACAACAAGAGCCAATGGTAAGGAACGGGAAATAGGATGCAGACGTGGGCACATCACTGGCAATGCCAGCCATCTTCAGATAGATGAAGGCAGGAATGCTCATTCGCATTTTTGAGCCACTAAACGAATCTCAAATGCAACAGTTTACACTAAGCCGGAAATCAGATAAAATTTTCGCTTTCATTCGGCATTCTTTACAATGGGAAGCCAATGTGATAAGACAAACAAATTGTCAATGCAGCCAGTCCTCGCGCATAGCTTTTGCCTTTTATTTTTGCCGCGTCGGCTACGGCTAAATTTTCTTTTGCAACAGCCACTCCAGTAAACTTGCATCATCTAGAATGTACATCTGCTCGCTTATCTTCATCATGTGGCGATGAAACCTCGTTCGTGCTTTATGCAGCTTCGGTATCAAAGGCCTGAACATATTCGCTCGAGTCTACCCAATGGCAGGTTACGCTTTATTCAAAGCAACACAAATGATAAGCTTTATTAGTGCGAACGTTTCAATTCGGGGTGTTATTAAGCGAGATGAATTCTAGAGTTGCACAAAACTCATTTTACTGATATCTTTGATTACAGCCGGGAAGTCACGCCATCACAATGAATGAAGCTGGTGACTGCATTTCATGGCGAACAGGTAGTAAACTGGGAAAAGACTCGTAAGAAACATTCAGGTAGGCCTGGTACTGTGTATGGACTCTCGAGTTAATTGGAAATCGATTTGCGCTCGCCGAGCTTAAATCCGTTGGCTTGAGCCCTGCACGAGTTAACGACGCGTCCGGATTACTCCTGCACGCTCTCTCCTTCACCTCTCCAACTTGTCCCCCCTCTCTTTCTCTCTCTATCTCTCCCTCTCTTTAACGCGACAATTGTTGTGCGTCCGTGAAATTTCAAACTCTAGGGCCTCTTGCCTAAACATCAACCTATGGCTGCTCGTGTTTGCATCATTGTTTACTGCGACCTCCATTTACACGAAAGTGTTAGCCAGCGTGATAGGTATTCTTTAATTAGATTGTTTGAATGTTCCTAACACTGAATGCAGGAAGAAATTACTAAGTGAACTGAAATTTTTAAACAAACGAAATGAAAAACTCCTGCCATTGGTCAATGAGAAGTGATAACACTTTCCCGCCTATTATTAAAACTCAAAAGCCTCTTAGGCGAAACACAATTTACCATTTCACGAAAGGCAACTGGAGTTTTTACAATAACAGGCAGAAAGTGTAAGCTAAACTGCATTTGTGGATTTTCATGCATATCTGCTGTAGACGTTCGAGCAGATAATCTAGTTTCTTTAGAATGGGATGTCTCGCGATGTGTATATTAGATAAAATAATATCAATGGAGGCGGTTTTTTATACTACAACTGATGTGTTTCTGATGACTAACACGATACGTAATTGTTAATGCTTTGAGTCCATCTAAGCAAGATTTCCTTAATCAATATGTGTAAAAATTGACGGCAGATCCACGAGGTGAATGATGATGAGATTGGGCGAAGCTCCTGGAAGTAATCATTGGTTAAACCGTGAAATTTCTTCCGTTAATTCGCCCGATAAAATTGACGTGAAACGATTGATTAAATGTTTTATCAAACTTTTATTGCTGGTTTCCGTTGTCCTTTCATTATGACCGCTTTGTGGTCGGTGAAATGTAAGCTAAGTGGTTCTTGCATACGAGCACACACCGACGGCAACGAGCATCGTCAACTACAAACCTGTATCGCGATATGGTTTTGATTATAAAACCATTGCTTTAGAAAACACCTGGCGTCTTTCGTTAAGCAGCTGGCGTCTTTTCGTTTTGCTTTAGAAACATCTGGCGTCTTTTCGTTTTGCTTTTAGAAAACATCTGGCGTCTTTCGTTGGTTTATTTCATCAATCAACGGCGTTTTGAACAAAATTTTTATTGTTTAATCACGCACAGGAAAAATCTCACCAGGCACTACCTTGGAGGTAAACAATGGCTGCTCCTGGGAATGAGAGACAGCAGAAGTCGGCTTTTAACACTTCTACTTCTACTAACGTTTCCTACTGGAACATGCCAATGGCTGCTAATGGGGAATGAGAGACAGAAGAATTCGGCTTTTAGTTAACGCGCACGCTGCGAATTTTTTATTGTTCAACAACGCACAGGAGAAATCTCCCACCGGCACCACCTTGGAGGTCAAAGCGTAAGACTGGTTACGCACTACGACTACGACGAGGGACGAACGGGTGCCGCTTTAAGGAGCTTCGCCCCTAAAAGAGAGGGGGAAGGGGCGTGAAGTGGTCTTTGTGACAAATGTATAATTGCAGTAAGGTAGAGTTTGAAAACGATGGTTTGGAAACGGTTTGGAAACGATACATACTTGGAAGAATCAACACCGACAAGACGGAGACACAAGACGAGAAGGACACAGTACGGGCCCTGAAGGACACAGTATAGCGCTCGTACCGTGTTCTTCTCGTCTACTGTCTCCGTCTTGTTCATGCTGATTTTTACAAGCATCAAAATGAATAATCAAATAGCAGTCCTCATTTTTGCATGCAGGGTTGAGGCAGCATGAATGATATAAATTTTCAATTAGAAACAGTCCACGTTTTCTTGTTTCATCAATATCGTAAACGCCCCTTTATAACCTCCTTGGTCATTTTATCCTAAAATGCGAATGAGAAACGCTGGCGAGCATTTACCTGGGATTAAAATTACACTTGAAATTTGGCTGAGAAGTTTTACGTTGTGACCAATCTTGTGTCAGCCACCGACAGGCTGTAGTCGTTGGTCGCATAAATTAAAAGTAACGCACTAACAGACCTTGTCATACAAACATAGCCGTCTTGGCTGAAAATAGCACAGGACAAACTACACAGGCCTCACTAACGGCTTGCTGATGTGCTCCATTTGAAGGCGCACAGGAAAAGTACTGCTCACGCATGCAGAACATTGTGCATTACATTCATGGATCAGGTGCAACTTCTTTCGGAATAGTTTTTCTATACTTAAAGTTTCGTCAGAACTCAATTTACTAAACTAAAATACTGGCTCGAAGTTGACTGTAAACTACATGCACAAAAAAATTCTCAGCCAATAAAAGTAGGCGCTGAACTCCACGACAAGCGCTACGCAGATTAAGTAAAAGTTTAATTTAAAGAGTTAAATAACAAACTTGAAGAGTGCTAATTCAGGCAATGTGTATAGCATAGGTAAAAAAACATGACGAAGTGACCGCTTTCTCTAAGATATTTCCCTATTGAGCTGTTAAACATACAAAATATCAGCTAATAGAGAGTTGCTGCTTTACAGGTAAGGCTTAAACGATGGTCTGAACCGCTATTCCCTGTACGATATTCTTCACACTTTTATGAAATGCCAGCCATCTCATACTTCCTTGCTCAGCCACCTTCCCTACCAGACAAGATACAGGGGCTCCAGGAGGGTCAACTGCAAAGCGTACGTGCAACCGTGGCAGATGGCAACACAGTGCCCATGGTAGATTGCATTCGAGAACTAGGACTACGCATACTGTCGAACAGGTATGATGGTGCAACAGTAAGAAGACTTGGAAATGGTGTCAAGCGAACAATGATGCTCATATCCATAACAGCGAACCACCACTATAGGAAGAAGGAAGCAAGACCTGGTTGGTCTCGTGCAGGCTTTCGTTGTTGCGGAATAACATACGTGGTTCCCGGTCTAAAATTTCGAAATTCACAAAAAGCCAAAATTGATGTCATACTTCGACAAGCATACAAAGAATCCTTAGGACTGCCTATAAAAACAGCTAACGACAAGCCCTTAACCCTAGGCGTCTATAATTCCCTTGAATCACAGTGGATCAAAGAATAACGCAGTACGAAAGACTACCGTAAAGTCCTTCGAGAAGGCAAATACTCAGTAACCTCAGCAATAAGGTACGCAACACAACACGGCGTTGAGACAAACCCACCGCATCAAACATGGCAAAATCTTTGCGCACCACCACAACCGAAGAACACGCACCCCGAGCATAACAAAGAAAAGAGAAGAGAACGCTCTAAAGCAATTAAAAATTTATTTAAAAACTTGAAAGCAAATATTCGGCATAGACCAAGTGATCCTTGAGCGACGACAGGACAATGTTTCATTTCGCTCGGGACTTCCAAATGCCGAAGCAACCACTTTCGCCCTCCTGGTTTCCCAGCGCCCTCCTTTTTTCACATCCAGCGCGATAGCGTCTTTAACCGCGCATTGAAAAGAATGTTCGCGCTGTACAATATCCGTTTTATATACCTATACTTTCAGAATAAAGTGAAAATTTTTAACGTGAAATGCGACTCGTTTTCGTGGCGACGCAAAAAACATTCTTGTTTGCCACATAGACATGATGGCGGTGCTGTAATTTCACATCGCCCCCCAGTCGACATTTAATGCAGCATTTTTGGTGCCAAGTGCCACCACGTGACTTCTTTCTTTGTAAAGGCAAGCGCGTGAGTGCACTGTCTGCTTTAAGGAATTCAATACCTTACGCCAAGCTTAGTGACGCTCAAAGCGTACTTTCAAAAGAACGTCCTATAAACGGCCGTGGAATGATCTGACGCACTAGAAAAGAATGTCTATTACACAGAAACGCATGATTGTGATTTGCAGTGCGGTTGCAGGCAGCAATATTGAAGCAGGAATATATACTTTCTCGTTAGTTGGTTCGGTACATCCAATGAGGCCATGTAGTGCTTAAAAGGCATGAACAGGATATTGTCGTCTTCCTTTGTCCCTCCCTTTATAGCGCTAGGGCCACATTGCATATTGAAGCAGGAAAAAGTGGCTTTTCCTGCTTGCCTAAAAAAAAGTGCGAGGCCAGAGATTATTTTCAAAAATCCACCCGGAAGCTGTAATGCCGGCATGGTACTTTTGAGTAGTGTTTCGGCCGCAAATGTTCAGCAATTCAGGGAGGTGTTTCCCCGGCGAAACGCTTGCGAACATTTTTTATCAACATGTTCGATTTCACAGATCACTCAGATGAATGGGAAGGGAAGGATCTTTTTTTCATCACTTACGCCGTTGTAAAAAGTCACAGTGAACCTAAAGAATTAGGCAGAACACATTTCTAACGCCCGTCCATGCAAGCGAATATTTCCAAGTTCTGTAGAACTGCCGCGCACAGGAGTTCGTGCGCTGCTGCAGTTTATCAAGTGCACCGGCCTCCTCTTACCATTCAAAGCCAAGTATGTAAATTAACATTTATTTCACTATGGTAAATACGCGAGTCCTAAAAAAGGCATTGAAGCATGGCAGCGGGGCTAACTCGCAATACCTTATCTATAGAGTTGTGACTAATTGTAACTAGCAGTTTTATGTGTCCCTCACGGAGCAACAACAAAAAGTTTATGGTACTGTGTTTCATTTAAGTGCCATTAATGACGGTAGCCTCTAGTGGTTGGTGAACATTCACTTCAGTTGGTTATAGTTTGGGTTAACTTTTAGTCGTCGACTCCCATACCGTCAGTGTACACACACAATCCACTGGACTGGCTTGCTCGCTGTTGTCCGCTTCCATTGTTCACGGAGCAAGAAAGAGCACGTCCTTTCCGTACCACACCCAGAGCCACTGGTAACGTATCTAAACACTTCCGCAGGTCACGCAGGAAAGGGCGTCGAGCGAGAGCGGCCAATGCCACCTAGAAAAATAATTCAAGCCTGCTTACTACTTCGGGCATGGACTCTGACGTCACTCAGTTATAACCCTCGTCTCCTGCCGAGTAGACATGCGCATGCATGCTCCCGCCGTTCGAGAGGGCATGATTGCTAAGCGTGACGAAGCCTTTCGTGGCGTGCTGGTGTTTCTTTTGGCGACTGCATGAGGATGCCCGCGTTTTTCTGCGTCTGTGAAGTGCTGCGTGGTGATGTGATGGGATTCGTTCACTGAATGTTCGCGTAGTGTACACCTGCAAGCTCTCCCAATAGGGCAGCGCTGAAGGCCCAACAATGTACCGAAGGCACGAGTGTTTTCATTCCGAAAGGACGACCAAAATTAAATGAAATCGTGCTGTTCATCGGGATGACATAGATATGCGTTATCTCTGTCATTCGAAGGTATCTTTATGATTTTTTTTTAAAAGCACCACCTCCAACACGTTCGGTTCTTTCTGTAAAATGATGTCGTGTGCGCTTCTGACTTGTTAGCGTAAGCCCTGACATTAGAGAGTTTTAGTTTGGCGTTTTTACGCTCCGCTCAGCAGCTAAGCGGAGCGGGAACGCGAGTGCGCATGCGCCTCCCGCTGCGGCCGTAAGCGGGTTAGCGGGAGCGAGGCCCACGCTCCGCTTACGGGCTGCCTAAGCGGAGCGCGGAGCGTCGCTGCCGTTTTCGCAAGCGGAAGGGGGGACGAAGCGCGCGCCCTCTCTCGTGCGTGCAGCTTCAATAGTTTCAATGGTGAAGACGAAAACGGCGCCACGGCACTCGCGTCAAAAGAGCAAAAAAAACAAGGAAGGGTTGCAATGGATCTGGAACGCAACCTTCCTGGCTTTCGGGTGGCTATTATCAAGTCAGTGCTTGCTTCTCTGTAAAGAAAATATACCCCGCCAACATATCTAAAGCGCACTTCTAAATACGTCGTGAACAAATAAATTCATACGTTCTCATTTCGGTTTGTAAATGCGACTAAATGTTTTTCTCTTTCTCTTTAGTGACGCTGAACATCACCAGAGGGCGCCGTAGCTGCCAAGGATCCGCTACGCTAGTCCCGCTGCCGACAACGCACAACTAAAACGAGAAAATCATCCGCCGCTCGGCTGCGGCTTAGCGGGCCAACTCGGAGCGGAGCGGGCCGTAAAAACGTCAAACTAAAACTCTCTATTAGATACATTTAGCTGAGCGTCGCTGACGCTCACGATCACTGAGCGTCCCTGACGCGTCCCCGAGTGTCCCTGACGCCTGCGATAACAGAGCGTTCCGAGACAGTGCTAGGAACCGCAGAGATCTCGCGTTTTTGACGAGCGCGTTTGCCGAGACGTGGTCTGCTTGGTTGCAACACGACGGCGAGACGAAGTAGCTGCACCTACACGCTTCACTAAACCGACTTCACAAGCGGAGCGACAGATGCGTTTTACGTTGCGCTGCTCGCACGCCGAACACATCAAAATTAAGCAATACACGCTAGGTTGTCAATCGAGCGGTGACGGGCCCGTGCCTCGGTGTGCAAGATTTTTTGCGCTACTTAGTGCAAACTGTCCGCATGTTCTTTTTTAGATGTGAAGCATCTTATGGCGAAGCTTAATCCGGTGGTGGTGTGCGGCGTGACCACCCTTACTGCGCATGCGCAAAAACCTTTCAAAAAAATAAAAATAAAAACCCCTGCTCCCCCCTCTCTCTCCTCTACGTATCCCTCCCCGCGGCAACCACACCCTCACTGCGCATGCACCTCTCTCTTCCTTCCTACGCTCCCCCCTCTCTCCTCTAGGCATCCCTGTCCGCGGCGTCCACACTCCCACTGCGCATGCGCGTCCCCCTCTCTCCTCTAGGCATCCCTGCCCACGGCGTCCACACTCCCACTGCGCATGCGTGTCCCCCCTCTCTCTCCTTTCCTGGGCTACCCCCCAACCTCGCCTCGCGACGCCGACGCAGGCAGCGTATGCTACCGAGCTCCTTGGTTGAAAAAACCGACTGCTCGCGCTGCACAACCGTTCACTGGCCACCCCGTATATATAGCAGTGGATCTTGACCTGCAAGGTGGTGCCGGTGGGAGATTTCTCCTGTGCGTTGTTGAACAAAAATTCCCCATCTCCCGCTAAAGGGAACCCTGTGTGGATGCGAAGCAGCGGGGAGATGGTTAGCTTGAGCGGGGAGAAACGTCGCCGCTCTCGTTTCGCGGCAGCGGCCCGGGTGCTCATCATTTTTATACCGCGGAACTACCGTGGTGCCCCTAGCGGAGTATGCAGCTGTCGCACCACCTGTCGCGCGCCACTCCGTAGAGGATTCCTAGAGGACAGAAGGGGGTGAGCGTAGGAGAGAGAGGGGGGAGGAGACGCGCATGCGCTGTGGTGGTGTGGGACGCGGGAAGGACTAAGCCCCCTCCAAGCACATGCAAGCACGATCAAGGAATTGGGTCAACCTGGGCGACAGACACCACCTGCCTAGCCATTGCTAAGCAGCCTCTCTGAGCTCTCGGCCATGACTCTGATGACTGTAGTAGTGGTTGACGGCCTTCATATTACTACAGTGTTCTGGTTCGCATAATGGGTGCTTCCCTACTTCATGAAAATGGCCGGACGCGGGACGCGGGACGGGGGACGGGGGACGCCGGACGGACAAAGCCCCGAGCATAAGATGCTTCGCATCTAAAAACATTCGCAGCGCACGCGTTAACTAAAAGCGGACTGCGGGTCTCTGTGTCCAGTCGGAGTCTTCTGTATCTCATTGCCCATTAGCAGCGATTGGCATGTTCCAATAGGAAACACCGCTCCATTACTGCGTGGTTTGCGCCTCCCCAGTTTTCTCTCCTGTGCAACGCTGCGATGAACGCCAGCGTCAACGCCGCCGCCAGTGTAAGCGTCAGCGCCCGCTGCTTCGCATCTACACATGGTTCCCTTTAGCGGGAGATGGTGTAATTTTTTTGTTTTTGTTTTTTGTTGCTTTTTTTTGCTCACTCCGCCACGCGTTGTGTGTTCGACGTGTGACCGTCTATATAGGCTGAGGCTTCTTTTGAAAAGAAGCCATGGGTCGTCTACCGTTGAAGTTACGAATAAAACAAGACCTCGGAATTATAACTGAGGGTGATTGCACTAATTTTTATTGCGATAGCAATTATATGGACAGTCTCGACGGGTTTTTGCCGTCGCCTTCATGTCGCGTATGAAGTCCAAATTTATAAGAGCCCCTGCGCATCGTACGTTCCACCGGCGGGTAATAGCGGGTGAGCGGGATGGATGAACGCGGCTGAAGCGGAGATCAAACGAGCCGGCCCATCTCCGTCACTCCGAGGCGCATGCGATAAGATCCCCCCCCAACTGCCCAACTGGCCCCACCCGTCGCGCGTGAGCGTGAAAAGACGCGAGGGGGGGGGGGGTCTCTCGAGCGACCTTCGATTTTACGAGCGCGGTCGCCACGGGCGCGCGCGTTATCTCCCTTCTCGGCGGCCGGCAGCGGGGGGCCGGTATACCGTTTTACGTGCTGCGCTCTCAACGCGAAGAGAATGTGGTGAGCAGAGTGTCCCTGGAGCAGCCGTATTCTCTTAAACCAGCGGTTTCTAGAGTTGCGTGAGATCGGATCCACAAGAGTTAGCTGCCAGCCTCACTTCGTATAACATTACAATTTGTTGCTATCGCATTCATTGCTTCACCCTTGCGGTGAAACCGCCTTTTTTATTTGACCAGCAAAACATAGTATCGCGGTTCTACAAGGTACCAATAGAATTTCTCGTTCAAAAAAAAAGTGACTGTGACAATGCTGCGTGGTTCGGGACTGGCGATTTTATATTCTCTTTTCTATCTTTTATATCTGTTACGCCTTCCCCACGGTGGCCTTCCCCCAGCACAGAGTGTCCAGCCGGTCTAAGGACTGCTTAAACTTTCTGTCTTTCCGTTTGCTTCTTCCTTTCCACCTTCCTGCCATTAAACGCGACCTCCCTGAAAAGCAAATACATCTATAAATTGTGAGTGTACATTGCAAACCTTTTCTTTAAATTGAGAGATACACAAGCAGAATGCAGCTTTTATATTCACTTGTTGTGTATTTAACTGAAACAGTAAATTGAGTTTGTTGTGTTTTGTCCTTTCTTCAAGACACTCAGTGCTGTGTTTTCCGTTGATGTTCTAGTCGGAAGAACCAACCGGTCATTATAAAAAAGGTGAATAAAGGGTAAAGGTAGAAGCCCAAGAGAAAATGTAGCAAACACATTCCTTGCTCAGCGATATCTGGACTCGGTGACCCGAAATGAAAGCGAGAGATTTTTTTTTCGCCACTCCTTGTTCTGCAACTGGCCGAATCGGCCGGAAAAGCTCTGTCCTCACCCAACCATTGCAGACTACATAACTTTCATAGCAACACTAACCTTGCTCCTTAAGGGCTGTTCAGACCGGTACACTGATTAGCAAACGCGCACTGCTTTTTAACGGACGTATTCGAGTTCGCGGAAATTCCCGAGTTAGGTGCTTCTCCGACATGTAATAATTAGGCTCCTGCTCGATAGATTGAAGACGTAGAGAATTCACACGCAGCGAAAGGCCGATCTCCCGCGGGGTTTTACGCTACACCGGCTCGGACTGGTCTATCCACGTGTACATCACTTTGGGTGCACCAGGGAGAGGGAACTACATGCGATAAAAGATGCTGGGAAAGATGCTGGAAAAAGATGCTGGGACTTTGGGAAGGCGAGTAGGTTAGCCAAACTGCGCAAACTTCGGAGGCGCGGCCTTGTTTCACGTCACTTCCACGCGTTTCGCGCTGTCGAAATCTTATCCCGCAGGCCGTGAACAACCGAGGAGTTAGCCGGACACCACCATGTTGTTCACGCTAAAGTGAAAGTGTTTTCCGAGACCTGACCTCTTGAACACTTTGGTCGATAGGTGGTGCGTTAAAGGTAATCTTGGGCTTTATAAGGAGTCTTAATTCTGCTGCCTACTGCCGTCATGAGTAGAGTTCTCTATACATACGCTTTAAAGATTAGGGGACAGTTTAATTAGCGCAATATTCCAGACACCTGAAAAGAATGGGCTATACAAGAAAACTCTCAACTTCAACTTTTAAAGGCATGTTCGGTGGCATTGCGGGAGCGCTTCTCGCTATTACATTATCCACTCTTGAATCTTATTTATTCTGAGCATATATTTCACAGATTTTAGTTCAATGTAAGTGGCCTGTCCAAGAAAGCAAACCTTCCGTACTTCTCCTTATTTCCTGTGTACGCGATCACAAAATGGCTACTCGCATAGTTGTAGCAATGTTAAGTATCGGTAATTAAATAGTTACCTTCTACACTTTCACACAAGACGTCTTTACTAGCGAAACGACAATATTTAACACGCAACACAGTGCCATTTGTATCAGCAACATGCAAGAGAGTGAGAGAGAGAGAGAAAAGCAGCACGTAAGAACTTGCAGTATTTGTCTGGGGGGTGCTAATATAGAGTGCATCAAATGAACGGGTCTCTACAACTCTTCATTCACTTAGAAAGAATCTAAAAACGCGCGTGCCAGGTACCAGTACTAGCAAACCCCCTTATGCCGCGTGCATGTGATGTTGCTGGATACCCGAATGGTGTACGCCGCTTGAGGTCTAGCAAAGAAACCGACGTGGCTTTCCAGTTGAGGCCGCAAAACGATCCCCTACGCTCAAAGTGGCTGAGTGCCGTGCCTCTGCGCCAGCGTCGCGAGCCAATGACTCGCTTTCATGTTCACCAACGACCCCCACCACGGCAAGCTTGAATGGCCGTTGTTGCTGTTGTGGCTCCCGCTAAATTCGCTCTGCAGCTAATAGTGTCGGCCATGTGTTGGCGGCCACGCAGCAGATGTGGGCAACGTTGGGCAAGGCAACTGCTACGTCAGGAGACCCGTTTTCAGGTGGTGATTTGAAGAGCAGTCACGCCGTGCGGACCACTAAAACGCGATTTTACTTCAAAAGAACCATTTCCTTGGCACGAAAGTAGCACGAGGTTTCTGGACGGTTATTTCAATAATCAACGTCGACTTAATATTTGCCTTTAGTGTCCCTTTAAAGAGCGCTATAGATGTGGATGCAAACCGATGCATTATTCTAAATACCACAATTGAACATTCGCTGCACCGAAATATCGCGCCCAGAATAGTAAAAAAGGAAAAAAAAACGATAAATGAAAGAAAGCAAATGAAGAAGCTTGAGTCGTTCACGCTCTACACTTTCTTTTTTCTTTTAACCAACCTGCAAATCCACTTTTTAGAAGCGCCTTTTGCCTCAATAAGACAAACCATTTGCGAACGTCCAGGCTTGCCTCCCCCCCCCCCTTCCACCCCCCCAACTTCTTCGCTCATGAATTATTCGCAGGGCTCTAGGAACATTTTCGGACCCGGCTTTCAGAGTCTGCACAGAGCACAACTTCTCACTTATTTTTTTAGTAGCCAAGCCAAGTGCCAAATGACTACTTCTGCCAGAACATTTTCCATCCTTGAGAATTTTTTGCCCCTTTCGAAGCCGACTCACAATCGATTGCGGCATTCTGCAAGGTGAGCAGGTTAGTGCTTGATTCATGACCATGCCGCTCACGCAAGTATATATGACATGGACGGGGGGCTTGCTTAGTGCAGCAGTTTACATTCACAGACCTGACATCTATTTAAATAATTTGTCAGACAGAGATATAGATATTGACGCCGCGCTGGTGTCACGATGTTCCATAAATGCAACTTTGCACTGAATCATTGTACCCTAGTTCCTCTGAGGAAATGCGTCATGTAAAGAACCAGTAATTAAGCTATGCTCCTTTGTCGTGCACTGCTGTGGACATGCTGCGCCATCTGGCGGCACCACCGTGGTGTCTGCTCGCGGTGCTTGTCTTAATATGGATATGATCCAGGTTTTATCGTGCTTATCACTGGAGTGTTTTCAATCAGCTTTTGCATTGAAAGGGCCAGCAAACAACCTCACAGTCCAAAATTTCGCATGGAGAAATGACTGCGCACTTGTACGATGTGAACATGCTGCCGCAAGAACTTTGCGAATAAGTGCGGTGATAAGGCAAAACGACCCGCTTTGGCTTGTTTCCGTTGCTCGCTCGTCCTTCCCACCCTTCTCCTCGCAGTGGAGAGGGGCAGGCGCAGCCCATTGTCATCACTACGCCCACTTCATCAACCAAACACTACGTCAGCGATCGGCGCGCAGCCAATGACCGAGCACGGCATCCTCCACGTGTGCACGTGTCATAGCGGCGCGGAAACGCGGTGCGTGACACCACGCTTCCTTTCCGCGCTGCTAAGACACTACGATGTTATAATGTAATAGCAATTACATGCAGGCTTCACCTATAGTGGAGATGGTGCCTCAGAGTTGTGTGACGAGACATCTAGTGGAGTCAAGGACGCGGTTTCTCTTGGTTATCAGCAGTTGCTGCGCGTGCTATAAGCCGTCGAATTACCATGCGCAATCATAAAGCGCCGTTCCAGAAGCTTAAGATCCAGGCCAACTTGTTGTCGCTATCAATTACTTGTTCTTAGGGTGAAATCGCCCAATCATGTCTGATATAGGCCGGTTTTCGCCTCATACTTTTCCATTTCGCCGGCACCATAAAGATTTTGTTAGCCGCTAGGAATCCAGGAAGGTTAACTAGAAAATCTCTTAGTTGGCTACCCTGTACAATAGAATCAGGGAAGGGAAATAAAGTGATAAGAGGGAAAGATAGTAGGGAAGGAAAAGAGGCCGTGAATTCACAGAAGCGTGCGGGATTGCACCACAAGTCCGAGCTAGCCTTGCCGCTAAAGATGTGCATGTTCTATGGGTGCTCTCCCTCGAAGCTCTGAAGCAAGGCAGAGAAAAATGAAAAACAGCAAAACAAGAACTGTTCCCACACTTCAGACTTACAAGAAAACCGAAAAACAATGTGATGATGTGCTAGTTCATTACGTTATGTTTTACTGTGTAGAAGTTCTTTCCTCGCCAGTACAGGATTGACTGCTGTTCCCACAGGCGCGGTGCATTTTGCAACGAACTTGGAAGGGTTGGGAGTGCACTGCTGCAAACCGTTGAGTCACATACAATGCACAAAACAATACCTTCTTGATAATGGAGCAGGGCGTATGCACAGTAGGCAGGCAGGCAAAGAACTTTATTATTATCCGGAGGCGGCGCTCGACCCCCCCCTTAGGGGACGACACCGGTGGGCCACTCCCACGACGGGACGGGGAGGTTAAACTCCACGGCCATGTCGCGGGCCCTCTGGATGGCCCTAAGCTGGTCTCCTTTGTCGTGGCTTGTGAGGAGATGGTTCCAGTCCGCCTCCGTAGAGGGAGACTCACTGCTCTCGCGCAACGCAGGGCATTGCCACAGCATGTGGTGTAGAGTACATTTGGGGTGACCACAGCGCGGGCACCCCGGATCTATGTCATCCATGTATTTCGAGCAATTTAGTGGCGATGCATACGCCTCCGTCTGTAAGAGTCGTAGAGTGATGGACTGAGGTCTTGTTAAGTGTGGGTGCGGGAGTGGGTACTTCCGCCGCTCCAACTGATAATGTTTGCAAATTTCATTAAAAGTTAGCAACGGATCTCTGAAGTACAAAGTAACGTCCTCAGCCTTCGAGTGGTTCTCCCCGACGTGGAATGTGAGACCTCGCGCCCGGGAGTGAGCCAACTCGTTGGCATTAAGGATGGTTCCGTGTACGTGTCGGCCAACGTGTGCCGGGAACCAGATTATGTGTTTTTTGTCTGACCAATTGGCAGCAGAGAGAACGCGCGCGGCTTCCCGACAAACTGAGCCCGTCATGAAGGCCCGTGCGGCTGCGCGCGAATCTGTGTAGATGGCGGTGCGATCGGTGGCAGCGAGAGCTAGTGCCACAGCGACCTGCTCGGCGCGATCAGCGTTTGAATTTAATAAAGTCATAGACGACAAGTGTTCGCCTTTGAGTGTGGTAACTACCGAGACAAAGTGGTCCGTATAGCCGTACTGCGCTGCGTCTACGAAGGCCACGTTATCCTCCATAGCGGCTGCGTTACTGAGTAGGGCTCGCGCCCGTGCCTGACGTCTCCCCACGTTATGTGTGGGATGCATGTTACGGGGTATTGGGGATACTGTAAATTTTGCGCGCAGGTCTTCTGGGAGCTGCCGTGGAGATTCTTGGGTTACGGGTGATTTGAGCCCGAGGTGTGCTAGTAACCGTCGCCCAGCTGCAGTGGAAGACAGCCTTACAATTTGAGATACTTTTTGAGCTTCTACAATTTCGTTGAATGTGTTATGAATGCCTAGCTCGTTGAGCTTGGCTGTGCGGGTGCTGCCCGGTAACCCGAGCACCTGTTTAACGGACCGGCGGATGATCACGTCGAGACGGCGTACGTCTCCTTTTTTCCACAGGTAGGCGGGAGCCACATAGTTGATGTGGCTTAGTGCCCATTTTCTTGCCATTCCATCCATCTAGTATCCCAAAGGCACTCGTAAACAAAAAGACGCCCGGCAGATGGTGCGCTTCAGTCAACCGTAAAGCTTGTTGCGCGAATTCTGCTGCAATGCCCCGTCTTGTTCAGGGTCTCAAAGTGACAGAAACTGCTTGTGACGCTGTCACTGCATCGCAAACAGTTCAGTCGTTCAAGTAACAGCAATAGCTGGGGAAAAAATCACGTCTCCACGCATGCTACAATTCCGGGTAAAAAAAACAAATACAGAAAGGAACGGGTGCAACCCAGCTCCACGGACAAGTTTGCGAGAAATTCATATGCGCAAATATTTCTATCGTTTTTGGCGGCATGTCCATCAGACAGCCCAGTTTGGTGCAATGAATTAAGCAATGGCAACTAAGTCATGTCCGTCGAAACTCTGCATCAATGAGAGAGCGCTCTATCTCACGTGCCTTTCATAACGTGGTGAATTAGTGGTCACGATGGCAGAGCTTCTGGCACCTCGATTTGTATGTTTGAAAACTCGATCTTGCACTACATCATTTGCAAATATTAAAAAAAAGAAACATGAAGGCTTGTGAGCGAATTTCATCAACCCCCTCTGTAGAATAATTTCTAGATAGGGCTTCCTTTGATCTTGTGCGTGTATTTTAAACGAACTACTGCTCTTGCCCTCCATTCAACAAGTACGGCTGCATGCTCATCTGCATTCAGTTTGGAAGCCTAGTTTCGTGTGCAAAATGATAACGTATGCAACGAATGTGTCGCTCTCACATTTTGCTATGTGTATGTGCGGATTTTTTTATCCGTGTACACAACCTAGAAAAAAAAAATGTATGGCAGCTCCACAGAGCCCAAGAAATTCAATCGAGCGCAGGCATTGACTCTCAGGTTACTGCAGACGGGTTCGTATCCCAGCCCGGCTTTATTACATAAAATTTATCCCGAAATTTTGTGCGCTTTATAGTCTGGGACGGGTTCCGGCGCCTTGTCAGGCATTAAATAGCCTTTTTGCCAACCCTGCCCCTTACATGTGTATATTGTACCTTGTGTACTGCACTTTGTAACAAACTGATTGAATAAACTATGATTACACATAATAGCTCCTGCAGGCACTGCAACGAATTCGCTAGCCTAGAACACATGCTCTGGCGTTGCTCCTCGTTACGGGGCACGGACCAATCCACTGAAGACAAGCGGCTATCCGCTATCAAGAGCCCCGATGTCGGGGCTCAACTGTGGGCTGTCCAGAGGGCCCACGATGCGGCGGTCGGGCTTGGCCTGACTGTCCCAACGTGGGAGCGGCCCGCTGCGCGTTGAGTCGTGCACCTCAGGACTTACAATAAAGTTTTGCATCCATCCATATGGCAGCTCCACTACTGGCAAACCTGAAAAGGTGCATAGCAAGGGCACCAAGCGATTGCCGTTTGTTGAGTTCCCGCTGCTCCGTTTACCAAAGCGTCGATGACGCCAATGTTTGTGGTAAGCATAGAGGATTTCCCCGTCGTGAGTAGAATCTTGTTAGGGAGATTCGCGAACTCTGCGTGCGACATGCGCGCTACCTTTTGCGGCGCTTTATCGAGTTCCTGCGTTGTACGGCAGTTGAGATACGAGTCGTCTGGAGTGAGTTCCGTCAGGTTTTTCATTAACCAATGTAGCAACGCAGCGCCTGCGAAGCGCAAGGGGAGGAGCATTTGCTTGCTCGGTGAGGTGGTTGCGCGCTCTCTTGCGCGTCGCCGGAGTCAGTTACATGTTTCCAAAATGTTTTGACAGTTTTAAGTTAATAAGTCTAATTACTTCTTGGTTATTTCAGCTAATTGTATTATTCTAGACCTTGTTCGTTCATTTTAACCCGGTGTGGAGCATTGCTAGCCTTGTATGGCCTCTAGTGAGCGCCCTACTGTGAGCGCGATCACGCCACTTGAGATCTATGGATGGGTGGCAAGTCGGGCGCCTAAAATGCTCCGCACCTAAATGCTTTTGCTATGTATGCGTGGGTCTTTTTTATCACTGGTACTTTTACGTAGTTATGAAGTTTTGACGCAGGCAAGGACGAAGTATTTCAGTAAATGTTGATGCAGTGCAATCTTATGGACAATGAAAGGGCCGACAAAGTTGTCTGTGAGGTATACATGGAAAAACGATGACCCTTCGATTCCATTATCTAGAATAAATAACTTATGGCGCGTAAGCGTTTTTGCCGATGCCACCCCGCTAAGCAAATGAAATGCACCATAATTTGCTGACGTGTGCTTCTTATGACAGGTACTCATATGTCAACTAACAACTTCTACTCTGTGGAAGAACGAAGCGCTAACGTAGCTTTTTTGTGAGCATGGGAATTTAACTACAAAGAATGACATAATATTGCTCTCTGACTTCGCCTTT
Source organism: Rhipicephalus appendiculatus (assembly GCA_030522465.1). Classification (NCBI taxonomy): domain Eukaryota; kingdom Metazoa; phylum Arthropoda; class Arachnida; order Ixodida; family Ixodidae; genus Rhipicephalus; species Rhipicephalus appendiculatus. The sequence goes on from JALIZH010015513.1 coordinate 24,331, forward strand.
GCATTCACAAACCACTTGCATGCTTCGTATCGTACACATTATCAGACGTAGCTGCAAAGTTTCAAGACATGCTGGCTTGGACGCCACGTCCGTGCTTATTGCGTAATGCACATCCTAGCGTTGATGGGCGGCAACGATTTGAAAATAGGGGGAAAGAAAAGAGCACCTGGAGCTCCGTGAGAGAACGTAGTGGCGAATGTGACAACAGTGGCATTAGTCCATTTTGGCGGCCAGAGATAACTTTCGAAGCAGCCAGATACAGACTGCTGGTGAAACCACTTCTTACCTCTGACACAGAAAGGGCGTTGGCCCACTTCATGTTCCTTCTTGTGCTGTCGTAAATCTTGTCCAAGTCAAGTGTACAGCCCATCGAAGAACTTACTTATCGGACACACCACTTTCCAGATTGATGGAGAAGACGGCTCGCTTACGATGTCTAGCCTACCTCGCTTTCACCTATACTTCCGTAACCCTACTCGCTCTTGCGATATCCCGTTGACTGACGCGCCTTGTTCACGCCTCTCTTCTTGCTAGCCCACGTTTCTGACTGATGACGTTCGCAGCACTCACAGAGTTCAGAAAGCCATAGACATGCAGGGAGTAAAAACGCGGGTTTTCTGTTGTCTTTCTGCAATTTGTTTGTGTAAGTATTCTAGCGCTGTGTACCACCATTGTAGCGAGTGTTTACGCAGTTACCGCAAACCGCAACGCAAATATTTACATTTGCACCCATTCTCTTGCATTGGACTCTTACCTTGATATTTTCTACATTGTACACTCTGAGCCTCACACCGCTTGCTTCGTCCAACAATTATAGGCAGGACCTGAATTCTAGGCAGGGCCTGAATTTATTTACAAAGTTTTTCCTTCGTAGGCTCTCTCTTTCATTTTCCAGGTTACTTCAGCTTCTATGAAGTGTCATGCCAGTAAACAACACATAAGCGAATGAATAATCTACGGAAGATATGCACGAAATCACCGCGCAAAAGTGAGCGATGACTCGTTCACTAGCCAATGCGCCGAACTAAACACAAACCCACATCCCACATAGCAGACCTTCTGCATACGTCCCCTATTTATGGCACTCGACCAAAAATATATGGCAATGAACTATTTAGCCATGTGTCCGATAAGCCATAAAGTAAAATTCTTGTGTACTTTGGCAGCTCAGCGATCACCAGCTCCTTGAGGGCTCCGGCCTAGCACATTTAGTGCAATCTGACCAAATTTTATTTATGCAAAGGAGCTTCTGCTTAGCGTCCATCGCATGCAACGACTGGCAATCGCCCCGGCACAATGACAGTCACGAGTTGAACTTGGGCCTTCACAGAATCAATGAGTATGTACATGGGTTCGCTCGTCAATCAGCTTGATTTACAGACGACCACGGCGAAGACCGGTTCTGCCCACCGCGTTTGCTCTTGCCGAGGATGAGTGCTCACGCCACAAAGACAGCGAGCGGCACGATTCTCCTATAAGCTTAATGACTCTCACCATGCACATACGCACGAAGAACTGAAGGTTATATCATCACGTGGCTACGATGTCTCCAATTGAGTTTTACCGCGCTCACGACGTAGCATTCACAGTCATGAAGCAAGTGCCCCTGGTGGATGTTGCGGCGAGAAGCGTTACAATTTACTTGTTTGTGGAGACAATGTTTCTACCGATTTGTTACTGCAGAAAAATCTTCAGACGTGTAATATAAACAGCAGTAACCTGTCCAATTATTTATCTGTAATATTCGAGAGAAACAAAACCAGCTGCACGATAGTGCTGCGTGTGCGCCCTTGTTGCTTCGGAGAGTGGAAATATCCGTGCTACAGATGTCTGTACTTTTTTTTCCTTTTCGTTCGACTGCAAAAATTATTCCGAGTTCAAGGAAACATTGCCTATCACGGTTATTATAACGATGTTGCCGATTGCAGCTTCTACTACTACTATTCACCAGCGTCCACAGAAGCTCAACCTCCTCGCCCCTCCAGCCCCACGGATATAAACAGGACAAGTATTTTGAGTATGAAACGAATTATGCATTCAGAAACCAACTGAACATTTTATGCAAGATGCGTTTCCCATGTTTTAGTAGGATAAACCTTTAATACTGGATGACACAATACTGCCCTTGTGGCTCTAGTAACGTGATCGGAGAAGACGTAAACGAAAGCAAAATTTCTCTAAAACATCGGGGCCCGTAGACACAGACACCTCCTACGCTACGATTTTCATGAAGGAATATTTCAGCTAATCACGATGGGCGACGTATTAGCCTAGCCGGCACATTAATGTGACAACTCACTTAAGAAAAAAAAATTGTAAATTCGGCAAATTTATGCGAGGATAATCTTCCAGGTAGGTTTTGTCCGAGCCGAAACCAGTCGTGCTCACTCAAGTCATCTTAAAATGGATTTTCAGGGTGAGAAGAGGCTTATCCATTTTAGTACCAACGTTTATTGCGATAGCAATCATATCGACACTCTCGGCGTATTTGTGCCGTTGCCATTGCCGTCATGTCCAGTATATGTATATGTATTTTACATACAGATATGTACATTACACTATATTAAAAAAAGGCACAAATATAAATAAATCATAAGAAAAGAAATTCCTAAGTGCCTTACTGGGGATTCGAACCAGCTGCCCCTCGCTCCGCAGCGCGCTGCGTTAGACAACTCAAGTAGGCGCCATGCATCTGCCGGCGTAATAACGGGGAGCTTTTACCGAAGGCGGTACGCAGATTTCGGAGGACCTTGAGCGTGTTCTCCGTCGCGCAACGCTCCTACATTTTCTTTCATTTTGAAAACTGCCCTAGAGACGTGCACGAAAAAGTGGCCCCTTGCTGTACCCACTCGTGATTTGGAACGATAAAAAAAAGGAACGCCGCCCACACCATGGGTCAGACTAGTGTATAAACTTGGGTGAGATGGTTCGTCGTACTTGAACTGGTATGACGCATTACGAGAAGGAAGAAACGGCCGTGCAGACCGACCTCTTGCGTCGGTTTTCTCAGCCGTTTCTTATTTCCCGTAATGCGCTATACCAGTTTAAGTATGGGTCAGACGCCACCGCGCGGCAGGAGAAGCAGAACGCTCACTCCACGCACCGCAGTTTAAAAGTAAAAGAAATATATGAGAGCGTCGCGTTCAGCATTGTCGACAATTGCTGCGCGTTCCTCAAACACAGAGACGTAACAACTGTCACAGTTGTTGGTTCAGGCTTTTCCTGTGTTTACCTGTGCGTTCTTTTCGAGCGTCCTGCTTTGTGCTTCAGCGGTGTGCTGCAAGTAATGAAGTGTTTGTCGTTCTTCGTGTTACATTCCATTTTCTTGCTATCGCATTCATTGCTTCGCCCTTTCGGCAAAACTTTGACTTTTTGTTTTGCTTGCCCTCAGTTATTCGGAATGCACTTATTTTACGCATGGCTCAATTTCCATTTATGACAGACATATCATTATGGCAAGTACTGAGAAGCAGGAGCAACGTTTAATGCCCCGTTAACTCTTTCATGACATTACACATATGCCTCGGCAGAAAGAAAATGGGAAATATATGTAGGTCTTCCGTTCCATACTATTGGCACTGGCTAGAGATCATTACCATATGACAGTGATAATATTCCAGAACAATGTTGAAGTTATTAAGTAATATGAAATACGATTAATGAATTCAAGTACAAATGAGCCTAGGAGCAGTCACCTTGCCGCTTTCGTGACACCTAGGAGGAGGAGGAAGAGGAAGGAAAGGCAGCAAGTTCAACCAGACGAGCGTCCGGTTTGCTATCCTACACTGGCGGAAGGGAATTAGGGGATGAAAAGATAGAGAGATAGAAAGAAAGGAACATAAAAAATCACGTGAGCTTAAACTAGACTGATGCGTTCGATAGTAGTGAACGCAGGAGTTCAGGCGTATCACGTTTCACTGCAGATCGTCGGGACTTGGTGCATACTGAAGGCCTGCAAGCACTGGACATAGAACATCCAGTACCTGTTGTACGGACTCAGCATGCGGTGACTACAGCCTGCCGACGAACACTCGAAGTGTGACTAACAGTGATTGAAGAACAATCAGGATTGATCTGTCTTCTTCTGGCAACTTGTCAGTCGGAGATTCCGGGTTCACTATTGCCGAGGTGCACTGTAAATCCGCATGTCGCTGCGACCTCGGCAATGGAGGCCAAGCTGCGTCAGTAGTGTCCATGCGTTCCATGGTGTTCTGGTTTGCACCGGCCGTCGCTGATCAGCGTGGCTGCGGCTTCGGCAATGTAGGCTAAGTGGTATCCACAGCAACCATGCCTTTCATTGCATTCTGTTTCATGCCAGCCGTGTGGAGTCCGGGTGGCAAAAGAGGTGGTGAAGCCGGGCGTCGAATGGGCGCTGCGGAAGCGGAGGCATTGCATTTCTCTGACGTACTTCGGCGCCGACGGCGCCGCTTTCTGACGGTTGCGGCGGCGTCGCGATGTGATGAATGGTCTCTCGCCATTTGCCTCAATACAGCTATCTCTCGTTTCATTTTTGGGCAATCTCTTGAGGAAGCCTCGTGTGGTCCATTACAATTGGAACACTTGAGGACATTGGCTTTGCAACTGTCTGCGGAATGCGTTTCAGCGCAGCGAGAACATACTCGCTTGTCTTCGCATACGCTTCTCACGTGACCGAGCTTCATGCAGTTGTGACATTGCAGTGGCTTTGGCACAAAAGGTCAAACATGGTGTCGGAAGTGGCCCACCTTTACGTACGAAGGTAGAGAGTTGCCTCTAAAATCTATTTTCACACAGTGTGAGGTACCCATACGAGCCACCTTGGTGATGACGCTAGCTTCATTAACTGGCTTGACCAGGCCACTCAAGTCGGAGCTGGGAATGGCAGTGTCAACGTCGTAGATGACGCCGGTGACGACGTTGACCACCGGGATGTAGGAGCGGACGTTGTTTCCATCCAGCTCTGTGACGTTGCGTAGTATGTTCAGTGCGGCAGCATGCGAAACATCAATCGCCATGACATTCTTACGCGGGTTCACTCTGATGTCGATGATTTCATCTGGCACCAGTCTCTCGAGCAGCGCCGAAACTGATTGCCTGTTGAGGCGCTTCATGTTGCCGTTGGGGTCAGCAGGAAGGAAAATGATGGTGTTGGCCTCGGGCCTTCGCGGCGCACCTTCATTCGGTGTGTTCGGAGATGAAGAGGCCCTAGTCTTACGCCTCTTCGCCTTTCGGCTCGTCACAAGTTCGAAGTCGTGGTCAGATGGCCCCTCGCCTGTCAGTGAGTAGACATCAGTGTCCTCGCTGTCACAGTAAGGGCCCGTCCACTTTCTGGACGCCGCCGCCGCGGTCGCCGCAGGACCCGGCAGATATCGAAACTGGTCCATGTTCATCGCCGATGAACGCAGTGGTAGGCTTCACGAGGTTCACATATTATTGCGCAAAAAAAGGCAAGAGATACTCGAACAGCGTACCGCTAGGCAGACACTTCGTCGTCGTCCCTCCCGTGACACCTACATATCGTATACGCATAAGGATACGAAGCCATGCGAGTAATTGTAGAATCACGTTAAATATAGCCACTCCTTTTAATGTGCCATCATTCTTGCAGTAATATCAGTTATTTCTAGATTCATGATCTTTTACGATGATCAATCATTAGACTTTAATCTCTAATTTTGGATAATTCCACAGTTGCTAAAGTCTACGAGAGTTGAAGATAAGGAAACAATCATATAAATTTCTTTATCACCTATACCTTATCTGGAGTTGGTCATATTCTTAGGTAGTATTGTGGAAGATGAGTCGTTTTAGTGTAGAATGTAAACATTGTACGGGCCTTCTGAGTGCTTCGACTGTACAAATAAGTGTTCATCATTAATCATACATCACCGAATACGTCGTGAAAATATGCGATAATGAAAACGAAAACAGTACTCAAACGGAGCAATACCGAAGAGGCGTAGAAAGTTCTCCTGTACCGCAGCTAAGCATGCAAATTTTTAAATGATCACTTTTTTTTTCAAGCTGAACGCTTATGTTCGCTGGCACACTCTTCCGAACAAATCTAAACAAAATATGTTTCATAGTTTTCCCCTCCGTGTGTCTCAGGGACATGGAAGAAGGCTTATTCTGCCCGAAAGCGCCGTAGAGATTTCGCGCCAGTTTAGCTACATCAAAAACGAGCTTTTGTTTCTCTGCAAACCCAGTACGAAGGAGGCGATATATTACGTGCGGTTTTTATTTATGTACGCTACAGCTTGACATCTTAGCTATCATCGGCGAAGTTGTGCTTTCAATAAAGGGCACTGGAGGGCGTGCATTTCCTTGCAAGAACAGAACACTTCACGCTCAAGCAAATATAAGCGCAAGGTTATGTACCTGGCAGTTTCTTCGGTTGCAAAAATCGCGTAGGCTACAGCAAATTACTAGATTAGGACGGCGCTCAGCGCAATGTACCGGTTTGCATTGCGGTGTAGTAACGAAAAGCATTGTACTGTAGCGAGCCATTCCAGTTGCTCTCGAGTTTTTCTAAGAGCTCCGTAAAACGGGAGAATGTTCCCCCCAATTAAGGAGTCTGTTGGTTCAGATATTTCTACATCCTGCTTCCCCCGAGTTCACTGCTCAAAATGTGTCTGTAATGATAACCACAGACATGTGCCATTTACAAAAACTAATGTATTTCGATATGCTGGCTACGCTTCACGCATGCACTCTTTTATTTAGTTTTCAATATTTACTGAATGTGTGAGACATGTGACGATAAAATAATACAGGAGATGCTGTTCATTTTTATCAGCTGCTTCTATGTTGTTCAAACGCGTGACGGGGGCCTTTGGACGTCCGAATTCCGGATTCCTGCACGTGATTGTTGTCTCGTTCGAATACTTTATTAAAGACGATAGTCTTTCTTGGGATACTTCAACGCAAAAATTTTGGTCTGTATGTCTGTCTGTCTGTCTGTCTGTCTGTCTGTCTGTCTGTCCGTAACCCGATTCAGCTACTCGACCACATTTTAACTAATTTCTGAACGCCCAGCCATCTTGAACTGGCGCTTACGTTCATACTTGTGAACATATTCGATCAAAAAGCAAATACTACGCATACCTGAGGCACAACATTAATATATTAGTGTCACGTCGTGTGTTCTTTTATTAGAAAATGCATAGGTACGCAATTCTAAAGACCATAGTGTTTTATCAATGCCAGCCAGATGCAGCCAATTCAACGTAGACAAGGCGCTGTTTGAGCAAGGCAAAACATAGTAGTACGGCCGGCCCAAGACTATGGTCTTTCGATGACATTTGCAGCGAAGCACGCAGATACGCGGCCAATTTTTTCTGAGAGTATTTTAAGCATTTCCATTTGAAACACTGCTTCCGCTAGCATGCCACTATATCAGCGGAAATCTTGAGCCATTCGTGTTTTGCACGAGTGATCCACCACGTTTAAGAAATTCTTTAGGGCTTTGTAGAGGCGCGGAAGAGATTCAATCATAAGTACAAAGCCCGGGATTGGTGATTTGGAAGTACCTTAGAATTGTTGCATTATTTTCATTTTGTTTTTTTTTTTCACAATCTACACAGCCTGTGACGCGACAAGATAATGGTGTTTGTTTTTATTATATTGTGTTTAGGATATGTCAGCGCTTTTGTATAGAGCCGGCTACTCGTTTTCACAGATAATAGGATACGTGAAAATCACCGCAAGGAAAAAAACATACATGAAAGAACAGCTAGGCTCAGTTCCCGTAAGTTCATTCGCATACTAGCACGTCACATAACACTAGAGTTCCCATAAAATGCAGTTACACGAACGCCGCACATGCGGTAAATAACTGTGCACAACGTCCAGTCACATACCGACGCTGAAATTTACGAAGTCTTGTCATGGGGACGCAAAACATGTTCGCACATGAAGCTAGTGTGGCGCTTGTCCTGTGTAGACTTTGCTTTCCTTTTAATTTTGTATCGGTAGCCCTCGTTCCTCCTATGTTCGCATTCTTCCTGACATGAGTTGATAGCATCAGGTCTATACAGCAAAAAAGCAAGGCATTCCAAGTATATACAGGCTAAACACGAACTACAATTAACAAAGGTTGAAGTGTATGCTTCAATAAATGAGGCTTGAAGTCTCCTTAAATATACAGTGAGGATGAAAAAAAAACGAGAACAGCTGGGCATCAACATTCTGTGCTGTTTTGCATTTCTTTTCAAGCGGTTGAAGCCTGGATGGTAATAAAAAGCCACAAGAGTCAGCCATGATATAATAAAGAACCTTAATAGCAACTGTTTGTTGCCACCAAGGTCAGAGCGTGATGAAAACAACATACCACGCTGCGCGTGTTTCCATCAATCTCCCCCGTTTGTTAGAAGTGTCGTTGCATAGTAACTGGACTCATAATATCTATAAGAATAGAATGATTCACGTTATAAGTTTCTTTAGATGGATGTTTTGAACGCTGTCGCGCATTGCAGTGCCTCCTAGAAATCTGTATTTGTTCTAGCTTTAGCTTCTTTTCCCCCGGCATACATTTTGGCTTAGTTCGTCCGGCATGGCAACGCATGCAATAAACATGCCCAGTTTTCTCGACTACTTTATTTGGCCTTCGTTTACTCACTTGCTGAAGGTCGTTACGTGATGGTGCATCTAAGGCCAACGCAATCGATTTAAGGTTTCTTGTAATGATGCTATGGTGACAGTTAAAAAATTGAAGGACACTTTGTACATTCCAAAGTGTGTTCGGTGAAAGCGTGTGGCCATTCCACTGATTATGCCATGTCTTCTTTCTTTTACACTCTCAGTGGGATAACACACAAACCGAATGGGTGCGTGTTTTCTTCTTTAATTTTTTAGCGCGAATCGCAGCGAGACGCGAGACTCCTCTTCCTCCGTTCGCATGCGTTAGTATTTTCTCGCGCTTTGCGCACCGTGCAAATGCCATCCGCGTTCCAGCTCTTAAATTGACGGACCCTTTGTAAATTGGAAAGTATTCCGTGAACGCCTGGGTCCATTGAGACGGCGTCGGTCAGAATAATTGCAAACTCTGGGCACAGCGACGCTACGCAAGCAAAGCGCGAGTGCTACAGAGTCCGACGCGACCGGCGTCCGTCTGCGCATCCCGGCGGCCACCTGGCTCAGTGACAGAGCTCGGATGGGCAGACGGACGGACATGGACGGATGAACGGACGGACGGACAGACGGATGGATGGACGGACGGACGGACGGACGGACGGACGAACAGACAGACAGACAGACAGACAGACAGACAGACAGACAGACAGACAGACGGACGGACGCCGGACGGACACCGGACGGACGTGAGCATGAGACATTAAAGACTTTCGCCTTAAAGATTACACCATCCACCGCTAAAGGGAACCATGTGTAGATGCGAAGCAGCGGGCGCTAACGCTTACACTGGCGGCGGCGTTGACGCTGGCGCTCATCGCAGCGTTGCACAGGAGAGAAACCTGGGGGGCGCAAAGCACGCAGTGATGGACCGGTGTTTTCTACTGGAACATCCCAATCGCTGCTAATGGGCAATGAGAGACAGAAGACTCGGACTGGAGACAGAGACCCGCTGAGAATTTTTTATCGTTCGACAACGCACAGGAGAAATCTCCCACCGGCACCACCTTGCAGGTCAGGATCCATTGCCATATATATGGGGTGGTCAGTGAACGGTTGAGCAGCGCGAGCAGTCGGTTTTTTCAACCAAGAAACTCGCTAGCAGACGCTGCCTGCGTCGGCGTCGCGAGGCGAGAGAGGGGGGAGCGTAGGAGAGGGGAAGACGCGCATGCGCAGTGGGGGGTATGGATGCCGCGGGCAGGGATGCCTAGAGGAGAGAGGGGGGAGCGTAGGAGGGGAGAAAGGGGGGGAGCGTAGGAGGGGAGAGAGGGAGGGGACGCGCATGCGCAGTGAGGGTGTGGCCTCCGCGGGGAGGGATGCCTAGAGGAGAGAGAGGTGGAGAGGAGGTTTTTTATTTTTTATTTTTTTAATGGGTTGGCGCATGCGCAGTGGGGGTGTGGACGGACGGACGGACGGACGGACGGACGGACGGATGGACGCCGGACGGACACCGGACGGACGTGAGCATGAGACATTAAAGGCTTTCGCCTTAAAAGGAACAAAGGAGAAGTTGTAGCGAAGCCCTATCCAGACATGTCTTTTTGTCAGTGCTTCTTTCTGGTAATTGCGCGCTGTATGGCCATAACTGCAATGTCGCTGCTTCCATGACTTCCATTTCGTCGTTTTCTCGTGCGTGCGGCTAAGTGGCACTTCCATGTCGTCGCTAAACAGGACAGACTGCTCGACCGACACAACGATGTCACCGAAACCCGTATATGAAGACAAAGTCGCAGTTAAGAAAGCCACCCAGCTGCTTTAATTTGGTTAGCAACTGTTCGTAAGAAAATATATTAGGTCGACTTTCTCGATTTCGTTCTCTCTCCAAACGACTTTATGCAAGTTTCCTTGAATTAGACATTTATACATCGCCACTTTTTTTTCTTCTGTGAATCTATAAGATTGAACATTGGAATACGGGGAAACAAAGCACATTTTCCACAGTTCCGAATCTGTAAGTTGAACAGAACCGATGTTTCCCTATATGCGGTTCAGCTAAATCTTTGAAAATTGCACGCGCACGATCAAAATGTTTATAACACGTTCATTAGCATAATAGATCGACAAACATATGTCAACATCGTGCGAATTACCATGTTTACTGCTGACCCGAAGGTCGTGAGTTCGATTCTGACCGTGGAGGCCGCATTTCGATAGAGGCGGAGTGCTAGAGGCCTCTGTTCTGCGCGATGACAGTCCATGTGTAAGAGCATCAGATGGTGAAATTTTTTGGAGCACTCCGCTACGGCGGGCCTCGTAATCATATCGTGGTATTGGTCCCTAAACCAATATATGTTAGTATTTCTATATGGACGTTCACACTAGCACCTCCATTCAATAAACATCGAAATTCATATGCTCGAATTGAGCGCAACATCATAAACTGAGCCCCTAGTTGTTATAGTCCCATAAGACGTAGTTACAGCGCATATGTGTGAAATTGCTCCAATGACCAGCATCAAAATATAATACATTCATGTAATACACTCGTGAACATTCGTGTAGTGCATTCATGTATTTAATGTATTACATTCGCGACAATGTTTTGTTTCCATAAGTTCGCCTCGAAATAATCATGATATGCATTCATCCAGCTAAAAAAAAGAATGCTGTGAAGTCTATGTGTCACCCCCTAATCCATAATGTAAATGTTGACAAACTCTACGAAAGCCAGTTATTGAGTAATCATTCTGAAGTTGGAGTTGTTGCCATAGTACACAGATATATGAAACCTACGCTGACAACATTCCAGTGCGCTTTTAGTGGTATAACTCCATCCAGAATTCTTGACCCATATATATGATATCATGGTTGTAGGGTTGCTTTGATTTCCACTAAATTGTTTTGGTTGCTGTGTGTTCTCATACATTTGTTTTCCACCTCGACATCTGGTTGCTTCAATCGATTGTCTGGAAGCTCTCTACTTATACCGTCATTTGCTTTTTACAATGCCTGCATGTATTAGAAACCATAATTTAGTTCACATGTTGAGAACTTGAGGCGGATTTTGATAAGAATAGCTGTGGCTTTTCCCCGTAAGGAAATCGAAGAAGCAATCAACAACGGTGCGAGAACGAAAGCTGCGGAACGAGTGATAGGCCGTTGCAAAATCGATGCTATTAGAAGCATATTGCTTGAAATATATTAAGGGCTCCACCAACCTCATGTCTTGGGAGATGGCACCTGTCAGGTTAACTGAACCGTTATTAAAAAGGATTGCTAATGTCAACATTTTCTGTTCAGCCACCCGGGTCCCAACCTGCCGGCATTTTTCTACGCGTCGTGCGTGTTGGAGCATATATCGATGTGAAAACGCTTACGCCACGGCTACCTACTTGGAATCTAGGTGTTGAAAAATTAGCAAAAATACGCAGTAAAGTTCATGTGGAAATCTCTTAAGTATAGTCACGTTTTTCTGGCCTTCAAAATTGCTGTTCAAAAGGATAGTAACTCATAAAACAGAAAAGAAACATCGGCGTGCGGGAGTTATAAGAACCTTACCACTTGAGAGCTTTACCCAAATCCTATTACTCTGCCAGAAGAAAAAGATTGTGCTAGCAGGCACAAAATTTTCTTATATCAAACCAAACATTTTAATGTGGCTCATTACGGGATCTCGGCGGAACAGTCCATTGTAAATTTCAATACGTTTCGAGATGCGCTCATATGCATTACAACATTAGATTGTAGTTGCGTATCGCTGCAAACAACATCAAGTTAAATAAATAGGCGTTGCAGAGATTAGTGAGCACCAAAAATAGAATAACAGATACGTTGCAACATAATATAATACATCTGATTTATAAACAATGAATGCGCTTATGAGTGAATAAAATTGGTTAGAATAAAAGACCACGCAACAATGCTGTTTGTCATGGTTAAATGTTAATTTTGAGGACAACTATAATACCATATGCCATATTTGTAAAGCTTTAATTGCTAGAACATGATATGGACAATACAAAACAAATCTAAACATGCTTTTTAGTATCTCCACTGCATAATTATACGCAACCTTTCCACATGATATGCGCAAGTGTACAAGACAACTGTCACCACATTTTGCTATGTCAATAACCAGATATCATGGAGCGATGATAAACATGCACACACGAACACAAGATTGGAGAACCAGACGAACCATACAGCTGTTGCTAGTCGCAAGCAATTCATCATAGATACGTGCGAACTAGGTCAGCTTTCTTTCTCAGTAGCAATATATTTAGATGAGATGATATCATCTGTCTAACCACAGGGCCATTCACAATAAAGTGAACGTCAACTAAGATTCGAAGCGGATCTTTAGATTGTGCCCTGATTAACGACTCTATCGTCCCCGCCATACTTCCCACCAACACTGGTATATCGATGAACGCTAAGACCACTGAACCGGCTTCTGAACTTTGAATCCCTCATGAGTTAACTAAAGGGGAGAAAACGTCTCTGTGGTGCACTTGCGATGCTTTAGAACACGTGATTAATCGTTGCTGACTAATTCCAGTGAACGAAGAACTTAACCATCCTACCATTTTTTTTAATTAGGAGGAACTTTTATTCGCTGCTGCTAAACTGTCTTGTCTGGTGCATTATTTCCAAGTTTTTAGAATGATTGGTAATAGCCTGTCCTAGGAATAACGGCAAACAACACGGCAAAATTTTAAAACCGCTAATGGCTTCATCTTTTATGAAATGGATAAAAAAAAGAAAAACAAAACTTGCAGTGTTCCTTATCCATTCGCCTAAGAAGATTCGAAGGCAAAAGCTATCTTCTTTTTTTTTTTCTTCTGTCAGATTCTTCAGCATCTCAAGATGTATACGAAGAGGGGTATCGCAATCTAGTCACCGTAGGTGGATTTTTGGCATAATACTCACCTGCTGATAATGTGTAACTGATGGCATGTTGCAATTCCAAGTTTTCTCAACCAGGTTTTTCAATCACTCCCCTCAATACATGCTTGTTTCACACATACCCCTGGGCACCGCTACCCTCGAGCCACATGCATGAAACAGTTTGAAATCGATTGACGGAGTTTTCTCTATCCAGGCAATCTTCAGTTCAAGGTAAGTGGTAGAAGGAGTGGGCGCTTCGTAATCATCAGCAGCGATTCTGAATCCTCTTTGCAGTCCGAAATACGTACCCCACTTCTACACGTTAGCTGTTGACGTCTCATTCGAACCTTTAGGCTATCACGTCCTGCTGCAGTGCTGGGGTGGCCGTTCCTATTCGGCGAAGGCTCAATGAAAACTTCCGTAGTATTGTAGGTACTTGCATGAAAGAGCTAAGTGTACTCCAAACTTATGGCATATCTGTGAATTTTTACATCCTTTAATTTTATTATAACATCAAGATACATCACGAGTGCTTAACCTAATTGTAGCTGCAGCTTTCGCTCACACTGTCGCTATGTTTAAACTGATTATGCACGAGTATATATGTTTGATAAAAATAAAAGTAAATCGTTTGCTCGATGGTGGTAGCAAACATATTATGCGTTTATATACAGAGAGGTAGCTAGAGAAACAAGCCCTTAGTGAGTCAGTTGCCCTACAGTACCAGGTGGAGTCCCTAGTCAGGGACCCCATTGGCCGTGGCTGCTGTCCTGACACGCCAGACCATGGCTTGTTGGGCCGGAAGGTCCTGGCAGCCGAGCAAGGCCGTCTCGCAGTCCTTGGGGGTAATGATTGATTGTGCTGGCCATGTCCGTATCATGTGGTAGGCGTCAGGCGCCTCCGCACAGTACTGACAGAGGCCGGAAAAGGAAGTGTCAAACTGCTTAAGCACTGCTGGGCACAGTAGCGTATTAGCGCATAGCCGGAGAAAAATTATCTGGTCTGCTTTTTGCAGGGCGCAGGGGGGCCACCCATGCTCCCTCAGGAATTTTGTTGCTGCTGTATTTTCGAGCAATCAGTAAGTCACAGGGCCCTTATGCATTTGCATAAGACGACACGAATGCGAAAGCAGTGATCGTTATTAGAGCGCTGCTCTTGGGCGCCCGTTCCTGCGTTGAGCTGCGTCGCCATTGGCGTTGTTGTCGGCGTAACCGATAGAGCAATCGAGAACGAAAGAGAGCGAACGAGGATGAAAGATAGCGAATGCGGAGTCTGTCATTGTCACGAGCCACTGCCCTCTAACCTTGCTTTCTTGCTCCGTCACGCGCACTGGCCCCTCGGTCGGAGCTCGTGCGCATGCAGTGCTGGCAAGTGCACTGCGGCTGGCTACTCTTGTCGTAACGCGGCTGTCGACATATCGTAGGTTCGCGATGCCTGCAGTGCAGAGCAGCGTGCGTGGCAGTTTTGTGGTAACATTTAACGAATGTTACATTGCTACTACTGCGGATAGCCGTTACTCCAAACGCGATTGGCGTGGTCCCAACACGAAGCTGCGTTCAGTATTCGCATTAGGGAGTATCGGAATCGTCGGTGAATGCTTTTCTTCTGAGTCGGTGTATTGATTCTTCCCCACCCCCTTCTGAAAGCTTTGGCACCTCACGTGGTTTCCACGCGATAGCGTAAAAGAGCTCATTTTGCTGAAATGTCTGTGCCGGTGACGGAGTCGTTGGTTTTGGGCGGAAAATCAGCATTGTCAGTGAGCAGAATTTTGAAATAGACACAAATAAATAAATAATAATACTTTTCAGTTAGAAGAAACATAGAAGCCAGGACTATTGCGTGCGGAATAGGATAGGTGTTTTACCACAGCCTCGTCTGTGTTTGAAGCTCCCCCCCCCCCCCCAAAGAAAGAAATAAAATCCTATACGAATGTTGTAGTGCTATAGTAATATTAACGCATGTATTACTACGTGGCAGAAGCGTGGAAACGCACCAGGCGTCAACACAACTGAATAACGCAACAAGTGGTTGTTTTAAAGGACCGCCAGTTAGAAAGCGCACAGCCATAATTAGTATTTATCAGAAAAGGCATCGACAAAGTATTCAGCTGAGCGGGTGCGAATATTGCCTTACGGACGCGCAGTTGGTAGCTCGCCAATTTGCAAAAGGAAGGATTCCGGCGTAGTGGGTGTGTCACAACCATAGGTGCGGAAAGCATTGTAGGATATTTTTATGCGGCCAGTGTTACGCGCAAATACGTTTCCTTCTTTGTGGCAAGCAGTCTACCGAGAAGCGAAACGAGGCTAGTAATTGAGAAGATGATGTGTGGCTGGGGCTCAACTCTATCGCGTTCTACTATTGGAGGCGAAGCTAAAGCTTCCTGCAACTATCTTGCACTGCTCCAGTGATTGGTTCACGTTTGAGCAATCAACGATGTCGTGTGATGAGGTCATCATTACGTGTCACAATGTGATTTCATGATGACGCCACATATTTTACCGATCTATGGAGTCATGACGATTTCACATGCTTAGGTTATCCCGTGATGATGATCTTTTGCATCACTCGAGTGGACACCGCGATGGGGACGCCGATGCTGACGGTAAATACTCGCGTTTGGTGAAGCATCTGAGGCTTTCACTTTAAAATACATGCTGAGAAAAATAATTGCACACTTTTTCTACTATTGAAGAACTATATGCAACGATGGCTAGCCCCTCAAATTAGGATAAAACTATCCGGAAGAAATTATGCATTTTGGAAAAAGGCCAAAGATTCAGAATACGATGTACAGCAATATGGGACAGCAGGCGTGCCCAGATGTCAACTATGCAAACTCGGAAACGTTGACGCAAATGTTCATAATTATTGTGTTATAATTTCTTATCTTATAAGACTGCACAAATGAAATTGTGTATGCAAGTAGTATATTTACGAAATCACGTGAAAAATTTTATCGACTGACTTTATACTTCTTATTCTTTATCAGACACATTCGCAGAATTTTTCACTCAATTACTACACAATTTTAATGACATTACACTGGTCTATCGCTCCATCCTACAACGTAGCATTATCTCTTTTTCATCTTCAAGTCACTTTGCCCAAAATAAACAAAGACGGAGAGCCCGCACAGGTGAATGCAATATAACAACTGGTTTAATTTGAAAAAAAGAACATCTCATCAAGTACCTAACATCATCTCCTTGATCTGGCTAGAGAACACATGACTCGCGAGTATAACAATCACATGTGATTACTCTGCCTCGGATCAGCGTGTGCACAGCAACAGAATACGTCAAGTGATGCACATTTAGCAAACAACTTAGAAGAAAACGTCTTTAAAGGTGTGATGATAGCAGCGATATCCCTTTATCTAAGAAAGCAATGGAAGGATGGCTGATGAACTTTTCTTTCAGTTTTTATATGAAACGGGCTTCCACAATTTCTCCCGCTGTTCGCTTTCTATGTTTGAACAAAATGCTAGCGCTGCTAGGCTGAGGTGTGCACCCACAGTCTGTTTGTAAAAATACATTGAGGATAAAACAAGAATACCCTTTTGAAATTCGGCCACTGCTTAAATTATTTGGCGTGACTACCAACCCCATTTAGTTCTGCATAACTCCGGCAATCACGCCCAATTTCGCTCAATAGCATTTTAATTGAAGATAATGATGCCACAATCCCCCCAAGAGGCGGTGATAAGGTACACTCTTAAAAGTTTCCGTGGAATCAACGAACAAAATCTACGTAATCTTGAAGGATGCCTGACTGTTTATTGAAACATAACAGAAACCGCCCTAAATACGAAAAAACATGTCCCGTTTTTGAGGTACAGAAAGTGTCTCCGTGTTTGATGAAGAGTTTCCGTGGAATCAACGACTGAAATCTACGTAATCTTGAAGAATGCCTGACTGTTTATTGAAACATAAAAGAAACCGCCCTAAATACGAAAAAAACATACCCCGTTTTTGAGGTACAGAAAGTGTCTCCGTGTTTGATGGACCACTTGCAAAAGTCGTAAAAGTTGGCTTCCCTCTCTAATTAATGTTCTAATTAAGGTATAATTAATGTTCTGGCTTCGCTTTAAGGTATTTTCCAAACGAAGGGCCCTCGTTACCAGGCTACCTTTTAGACAAAGTTCTTTAGTGGAAAGCATGGGAAGCGTGTAGGCATGTATATTCTCCGTGTGCATGGGATCTCTTCTTTAATGGTTTTTTTTTAAGTGCGGAGAGCATTATAGAGGCCCGGGCTGTCATCGTATGCTGTAATCGTCTCATGTCGGTTGGCGTCACACAGGCAAAACCATGCATAGCATAGCCATGTATAGTGTGGGTATATGTAGCAAGGGTGTGAGAAAGGGTAGTGAACTTGAGGAGGAGGGATGTGAGGGTGAGGAGGGAGAGGAGGAAGCATACTGTCATCGTATGCTGTGATCTCATGTCGTCGCTTGGCGTCATGCAGACAAACCCATGTAGAGCATATCCATGTGTAGCAAGAGTGCGGGAAAAGAATGTGAGGGTAATGGGGAGTATTGAGAGGGTGAATATGAAGGCAAGGAAGAGCGGAGAGAGTAAAGCATAGAAAAGCCTTGTATGGCGTCACACAGGAAAGAAACCATGCTTGCATAGCCTAATACAGAAAGGGTGCGGGAAAAGGAAGTGAGGGTGAGAAGGAGAGAAAGAAGAAGGGGGGAAGAAAGAGGGTAAGACAAAGCACAGCCACGCATGGCGCCACGCAGGGAAAACCGCGTATAGCATAGCTATGTGTAGTATGGTATAGAGAGGGTAGGAGAAAGGGGAGCGAAGATGAGGAGGATGGGAATGAGAAGAGCTAAAGGGTAAAGCATATCGTAGCCAGGATAATATCATGTAGCCGAGTGTTCTATAGTATACCTAGGGGTGGGAAGGGAAAGCGAGGTTGAGGGGGAAAAGGACGAGGGGGTAGAACACAACCTCACCGTGTATAGTACAGTATAGAAATGGACGAAAAATGGAAGCGAGGGTGAGGATGAGATAAAGGAGGAAGAGAGAGGGTAAAGTACAGCAAAGCCATGTGTGGAATCACAAAGGCAAAAACATGTCAATCATAGTCATGTATAGTATTGCCGAAAAATGTTGCGGGAAGGGAAGCGAATGTGAGGTGAAAGGAAAAAAGAGGGAGAGTAAAGCATAGAACCGCCATGCGTAGTACAGTACAGTGAGGGGGGAAAGAGAAGTGAGTGCGAGGAGGAGTGATGTAAAAGTGAGCAGGAGAGAAAGAAGGAGGGGGAGGGTAAAGCATAGCATATCCATGTGTAGTACAGTACAGCGAGGGACAAAGAGAAGTGAGAGGGAAAGCTAGAGAAAGGAGGGGGTGGTAAAGCATAGCACAGCCATGCAACAATATAGAAACGGGGTGGGAAAGTGAAGTGAGGGTGAGGAGGATAGAAAGGAGGAGGGGAGGGTAAATAATAGCATAGCCTTGTGTAGTTGATTGAAGAACACTAGGCTTGAGCGAGATCGACATAAGGGTCAAAGCGGACTATACTAATAATAATATAAAAGTGCTACGTCCCAGAACCACGATATTACTGTAGAGACGCCATAGTGGAGGGCTCCGGAAATTTCTACCACCTGGTGTTTGTTAACGGGCCCTAACCTTACAAAGTACATGGGCCTCTACCATTTCGCCTCCATCGAAATGCGACCGCCGCGCCCGGGTCAAACTCGCGACCTTCGGGTCAGCACCCGAGAACTGGCTGCTGACCCAAAGATACCCGGATGATACGAATATTTATCCAATCACATAGAGGGAAACCTCGGTGATACGAATCTCACGGGACCACCAGAAATATTCGTATCATCCGAAATTCGTATCACCAGAAAGCATGGACAAATGAAAGCTGGCGTACGTTTTCATTTATTGTTTTTCATGGCCGCAGCAACGTGAGGAAGAACTCTGAATGATTGTCAGTCAAGTTTTCAGTTGTCGGCAATCATACCAGCACCCGTTAATATACGCCCGTAAGCTCGTGTTGAATTAATGAACCAGATGCATTGTGACCCGCGAGTCGGCACTTTAAGGGAGTACTCACTCAAACTCACTCACCACAATTTTTTCAGCCTTCGCACTCACTCACGTTCATACTCACGTCCACTCACACTCATGAGTACTCACTCACGTTCACACTCACCTCCACTCACACTCATGAGTACTCACTCACGTTCACACTCACGTCCACTCACACTCATGAGTACTCACTCATACTCAACTCACCACGTTCAAATGAGTGTGAGTGCACTCATGAGTGAGTGTGCCGAGCTATGCCCGGGGCCGCGACAGCTGTAGCCCCTTCCAAATTTTAGTATGCTTTTTTCGAATGACACCGGAGTACTGCGGCGAAACTAACAAAAGAAGCGCTTTGACGTGATAGATCAAGGCCACAAAATTTCAGAACCACGGTCCTTTGTTATGCTCTTGTTATCGCAGAAGTGTTGGGGAGGTTTTTTGGGAGATTTACGGCCGTGTCCGCACAAGTGCGACCTCAACAGTCACCCATGTTAACGTTGTGAGTCCTGACTCCTTCGCCAAGAGCGTCCTCGACTTCTTTCGGTCCCCGTCCACCTTTCATAGGATGTCCGATGCACGAGGTAGACACGTGTTAACACAGCACGAGAGCAGGCCGCGTCGACGCCTTTGACAAAAAAAAAAAAAAAAAAAAAAAAAAAAAAAAAAAAAAACAGCATGACGCCAATGCCCTCTGTAATCTTACACCGTGCTTCTGGCGATTCGCCGGTGCGGCGCGCATGCCCGGGTTTGCGTTCCCGCGCTCGCACGTGTTCGGCGCGTTTTCCGCGACAGCGCCGACAGCACCTCTTCGTACCTGCGCGGTAGCGTACGTTCGTATCAAACGTCGCGGTGTGAAAATCGATTGACAACAACCGTACTCCATTTTTTGCAGGCCAACGGGCCTTGGCCGGGACGAAAGGAAAATTCGTATTACCCCCGAAGTTCGTATGAGCTGTGATCGTATCCCCGTCGTTTCACTTATATGCACCGGACCTACCGCACTTCCTCCTAAACTCACCAAGCAACCTTTGCAACTCCATGTTTCTTTTGTAAAAGGTGTTCGTGGTTCTCTGCTCGAGTGATCCTTTCTCATAAAATCTGTATCTCCCACCAGTGGCGTAGCCAGGAGGTGGCACACCGGGCCCTTCCCCTCCCCCCCCCCCCCGTCATTTTTTCCCCATTGCATATAGACATATAGACCGCAAAATGACACCCGACCACATCTGCCTGCC
The DNA here is from genome assembly GCA_030522465.1 of Rhipicephalus appendiculatus. Classification (NCBI taxonomy): domain Eukaryota; kingdom Metazoa; phylum Arthropoda; class Arachnida; order Ixodida; family Ixodidae; genus Rhipicephalus; species Rhipicephalus appendiculatus. The sequence goes on from JALIZH010015513.1 coordinate 45,048, forward strand.
CGGCTCCCACTCTAAGTCAAGAAGGTGCCCCCCCCCCCAAAAAAAAAAAGAAAAACAATTCTGCCTACGCCCCTAGGTGGCTGTTTGGGGGGGGGGGGGGGGCAATTGACACTTGGCAAAAAGTCTGTACTGGTGTGTTTCTCGTTCTTTCCCATCGCTATTTAGGTTCTTTCCGATAAAATATGTTTTCTGTGCATGTGCGTGTGCGTTCTTGCCGTGTTTCAAAGTCGCTGGACTATAGGCTCACGTCGTGAAGGAAGCGAAGTATTTATGCAAGGGCAAAGCGCTGACGATCGTCACAGCCGGTGAGGTGCAGCGTGTCCTGAAGCGTCGCACAGGGCAGCCGGCAAGGTCAACAAGGTGGCGAAAGAGCAGGATAAAGAAGGGGTGAACAGTGAGAACAAAAAACACAAGAAGGACGGTGCACTCCGCAACTCAGTTCAAATCATGACAGTTTACTACTAGCGCGAGAACACACGGACAAGAAAGAGGACGACACACTGCGCTGATACCCTGCGCGAGTAGTATACTGTCATGAATTGCCAACAAGCCCAAGCCGCTACAAGGGTCCGCTTCACTCAGTTCAAATCACCCGCCGCGCCAACACATAAAACCACCCGCCAATCACCTAAAAGTAAAGACGTGAGTGCGAGACCACACTTAAAAAAGAAAAACAAATAAGAAAGAATAATAAGCTTGCTCCGTGCATGTATAATTATAATGTTTGTTGATATTATGTGTGCTTATGATTGTTATCAATCGTTGACTGGGGATGTGTTCAAATCACGTGCTGTACGTGAGCCAATCACTTCAAACCAAAAGCACGTATGCGGAACCGACGTTCAGCACGAAAAAAAAAAAATGTCAGCGGTGCCGCGATAAGTTTGTGCCGCGCTTGTGTATGTGCGGTGTTTATCGATATTATGCGTGGTTATCATCGTTGTTAGTTGTCGACTGGAGATCTATCGCGTGCTGGATGGAACGGGTGTACAGAGGTGTGCCCAGGTTTTGTGTTGGTGTTCTGTGGTGTGTCGTAGTAGCCTCAACGGACTCGTAGCTTTGTCTGCGCGCTCAGTGCTGCGTGATCTGCGTGCTTTCGACGTTTCTTGATTGCGCACGTTTATTGCGTGATTCACTCGAGTGCACCTACTGTGACAGTCCACGGCCCAGTACCTTGTCGGACGACGACGACGGCGACTGTAAAGCACAAGCGTGCGCCTCAGCGGATACGTAGGTGAGTTCAAGCAAGTCGCCAAATTACGTAACTTTGCGATCTTATTGCGTGACGACATTTATGCAGGTAAGGCAGCCCGGGTGGCGTGTTCAGACAGCAGCGATGATGTGCAAGAAAAGGTGTCTGATGGGCAAGTATGAATTGTGCTACAGGTATGATGATGTTTGTTTTACACTTCCAGAGAGTGGTTGCTGTGTGTTTGTCATTCAAACCTTGTGTTCATCTTGCTCCGCTGTGTTCGCGAGATCATGCCCGCCGCGGTGGTGTAGCGCTTATGGTGCTCGGCTGCTGACGTGAATGTCGCGAGTTCTATCTCGGCCACGGCAGTCGCATTTCTATGAAGGGGGAAATGATAGAGGCCCGTGTACTGTGTAATATGTCAGCGCAGAACACCAGATGGTGTAAATTTACGGAGCCCTCCACTACGCCGTGCCTCGTATCGTAGTATTAGCACGTAAAAACCCAATTATTAAGTTCGGAGCATTTCTTAACGAACTTCGGTGACTTTGAGCGCATCTATCTATCTAGCCGCCTACGACTTTGTGCTCTCCGGACCGTGTCGTTAATGGGATTTATACAGTGATTCCACTCCTGCGCCAACTGCGCCAAAGTGCGCCAAATCAGATTTACTGCGCCATCTTGATAATATCAACGGAAATTGCGCCAAACTGCGCCAAAGTCTCGGAATTTTTTTTTATTTTTTATTTGGGGGGGGGGGGGGGGGGGGTCGTATATCACCAGTAATAGCCACGCCGGCGCCTAAAAACATGTGCAGTTTGTTCTCGGGGCGGCCAAAGTCACAATCACGTACCAAGAATTATTCGCCTGAATAAACAGTAGTCGCGCGTGCGTGCCAAGTAATCCACGATGCTGTGCTCGGTGCCGATGCAGCTTCTGTTGTGCAAGTCGGCCTAAAGGCAAAACACGCTCTCCGCAGAGGCTCGTGGCGTTTTGGCCAATCGGTAGCGTGTAAATGTGGCGGCGATTCATCGGTGGACGTCGTCCGTTCCAGAAACGCTGCTGATAGCTCGTTTCAAGAGTCGTACTGCACGTAATTAAACCAATTTTCACTAATAACTACACGCGTGCCGCCAGAATGTTTGTCACGTCTATTTCTGGACATCGCGGAATGAAATCTGGGAACACCATAGGAATAGATACAATGTTACACCTCCGCCACTCGCTTTCCAGGATCAATAGCTGATGGTTAAAAAAAAATTATAAAATCACGGTATCGCATTCACATATTAAAAGAACTCGTTGTTGGGCTAGTTGGTTGCTGATTTCCTAAAAATAATTAGAGGGCAAACACACGGCACATTCACACACGCCAACACACTGCGTGTTTGGTGCCTGGGTGTGTGCGTGTGTGAATGTGCCGTGTGTTTGCCCTCTAATTATTTTTTAAAAATCGCATCCATCGCTTCGTTCTGGCGGGTGGGAGGCTGCGTCGTTCGAAGGGCGCAGTCGCTGGCGCGCGCTATCTCGAGGCATGATGAGACTGCTCGTAATCTTGCTGTGCTTTCAACGCTTGCTTCGCGTTTTAAAGAACGGACAACACGAAACCCGCTTCGGCACCTGGAGTGGCCATATTCCCATTCACCAGCGTTCTGTTTAGTTACGCGAGATCGGGTCCCAAATAGCTGCTGGCCTTGCGTCGTCTAACAATACAATTTGTTCGTTTCGCTTAAGCTCGAAGCAGTGAATGCGATACCAACTAATTGTATTGTTATACGAAGTAAGGCTTGACGTCATCCGCGAGAAGCGCTAGCGGCGAGGTCACCATTTTGAAAGTCCGCGCACTCGCTAAAGCTTTCCGCACGCGCTGTGTTCGAGACCCGTACGGCGACTTGGATGACTAGAGACCTCCGGAACACCTCTTGCAGGCCGATGTACAGTCGCGGCCACTGTTAGATGCAACACGGCGCGTGCGCGCGCTCCGCTGAGCGCGGAAGCTCGATTGAAGCGGATCTCCATATCCGGGCAACCCAGCGCATGCGCAAGCGATAGTCCGGAAGCACTGTGAGAATGCTGTTGCTCCAGCCCAGAGAGGCCTCAGAGAGAGGGAAAGGAGTGTCGGAGGAGGTTGGCTTTATGAGGCTAGCTAAGTGACGTCATGTCACGCCCAGCAATATAATCGATCGTGAAGAAAAAGAACCTCTCTTTCTCCTTGGAGTTGTCTTAGGGCAATGCATTTGGGACAGTGTGAGTGTCTAGCGTTGAGGCATTGTTGTACGTCGCAGCGATTGTCTACAATGTCTTCTGATTATCACATACATGTATTTAGAATGTTATTTCATAAAGTACGATTTTATTGAACCGGTATTGTGTCTATGCTACGAAAATAATCGCTGAACAAGTTGTCCCAAAATGCTCAACCGCATGACGCCCCTCATTTCTGCATCATCGAGTGAAATAGGGAGTGTTCCTGAGATGATTGGTTCCTTGAGATTTGCAATGAATCGAAATATTTCTAGCTCTTCACAAGAGCCCCAAAATAATTATTCAGGTCCTTGAATGTAAATGCAACTTGCTTCTCCAGTGTACTCTAGGATGTTAGTTGCTCCAGTTGCTCCATCTGGGAGCACTCCAGAGTGCTCCCAGATGCTAAATTACCTGCTCCAAAGTGCTCCAAAATGGAAATTTTTGCTGCTCCAAAGTGCTTCAAAATGAAAATTTTGCTGCTCCAAAAATTGCTCCAAATCATAAGACCTCGGTAGCATCACTGTTTATACCAAAATTGGTATAGCGTAACATGACTGTATGATGAACGTAAATGACTAGTCATATCATTAAAATCATGTCTTGCTTGTCATGAACGGCATGGTTTACATGCCGTGGCCGCTTGTGCTCTAGCGGCCGTTTCGCCAACATATCTACCAAAATTAGTATGTCAAAACATTTCTGCATGACTAACATAAATGAGAGGTCGTAATAATAAAATCATGACCTGCATGTCATGTATAGCATGACATATGTGACAATGTCATGGTGCATTTGTGGCTGTTTTGCCAGCTTGACGCGGTGTACCAAACTTGGCATTTGGTGATGTGACTGTACAACCAACATTAATTACAGGTGGTAACGTGACAATCATGATATGCATTTCCGGTGTACAAGAATTATTTTTCATGGCACGCATATGATGCGCTTACGTCCAGTTCGCTAGCTTGATATACAACAAAATTCCTATGGCACGACACGACTGTATAACGAACATAAATGACATGGTAAATTGAAAATCATTACATCCATGTCATGTAATGATTTACATGACACGCTCATGGTGTGCTCACTGCTGTTTTCCTAGCTTTTTATTCAGCAAAATTGACATTGCGTAACGTTACTGTATGACAAACTTAAATGACAAGTGGTGATATGAAATAACGACATTGATGTCATGTAAAGCATGACCTCCATGGCGTGCTCATGGGGTGCTCATGGTTACCTAGTTCCCTAGCTTGATATACACCGAATTCGGTGTTGTGCTACATGTGACTTTATGAGAAACACGAATGACAGATGGTAAAATGAAAATCATGACATCCATGTCATGTACAACATGATTTACATGCCACGCTCATGGTGCGCTCACAGCCGTGTCGCAAGCGTGATATGCACCAAAATCGGTATTGCGTGGACAGGTCTGTGTGTTAGAAAATTGTAGGTTAAGCGTTGCCATTTCAAAGAAGGCCTTTTCCATATATCGTATTGTTGACGATGGGACGTGTTTACTTACAGAATGGCCCACCTACCCAGCTGTCGAGCAGCATGCCTACTGGCCGAACATCCTGAGTGACCCACCCGTGTCTGTGCGCAGCAGGCTGCCACTACGCATCAGCCTCAGTCACCATCTGTACTGTCCTGGCCCACGGCTTTCATCTCCACCACGGGGGAAACTAGCCGATGCGGCTGACGGAGGTGAGGTCGCTGAACGTACCGCTTTTCACAAAAAGTATACCCCCGCGCCTCCACCATAATTGTGGCAATGGAACGCATTTATTTACAGAATGTAGAATGAATGCAGAGGTACAGCTTGGAGCTAACAGCAGTTCACCGAGCTGCTCGCAAACAAGTGCTGTTCGGTTCTCATATTCTTCACCTACTCTCCGACAGCATGTTTCACTATGTTTGTCATTTCTATAAGAGAGTTGATGTCAGATTTAGAAAAACATATCGACACTGATGTGTAGATAATTTTACATAAGACGCAACGGCAATGCCACCAGAGGCTGTTAAACGAATAAAAAAAATTGTATATGGCGACGTGAATTAACTAGGTCATGTAATGTCGAATGCACTAACCAAACTTCTCATGCACATGCATTGCACTGTAGCACTGTTTGTTTAGTTGTTAAAGATGCAAAACAACAGCCCAATATGGAGGCACCAAAACTCATCATAATATAGCTTATATAATGACCGAAATCGAAGCGCCCGATAGTGAAGTATCGTTTTATTTTAAGGTTATGTTCAAGCATAAGTTGACTGCGTGGGGTACCTTAAGAAAAAATGCTTTGTCTAGTCTGGCTATGTAGCTCACAGACATATTTATTAACTT
>JALIZH010015514.1:0-21475 GCA_030522465.1 Rhipicephalus appendiculatus
AGATTCCAATGGCGGCCTGTCCGGACCCAGAGAGTCTTAGCACCCTCCCATGCGTCACAGGTCTGACCGCCGCCTTGGTCAGCTGCTTCGCAGCCGCTGGGGACTGAGGGGCCGAATATTAATTGGTGTATTCATGTGGGAGGTGGTGGCTAAGTACTGCACCAGGGTGGCCAATCCTGCTCTGGTGAGGGAGCACATTACCGGCTGAGGTCGGCAGGGAGGCGACACCGCAGGCCTTGCAATTCTATCATCACGCGGAATCCGGTCCGGCACCGGGATTCTAACCACGGACCTCTTGCATGAGAGGCTGATGCTCTGCCTCTATGTAGGGTTTGTGTGGCACTTTCTTAGCACCGATTAGAACGTTTTAATCGAGAGTTATTCAAGCTAACGAGCCTTAGTGAAGGAAAATATATATAACAATCTCTAGATGGAAGCATAAAAGATAGGATTGAACGATTATTTTCTTCTGTTTGAAGTCGAAACTAATGTCATTTGCATTTCAAAACGGCGTACCTCATGCCTTAAGACAAACGAAGAACCCTCTGGAGAAACGGTACTTACCATTCTAATCGGCTTTCATCTGCGCAAAATTGGCCTATATCAAAGTGAAATATATTTGGAAACTGAAGTCTCAAAGCTGTAGGCCGTTAGAAAACCTTTATTTTGGCATATTTCAGTGTTTATGATACACAAATTTCCGTTTCAATGAGGGGGTAGTTCAACCCAAAAAATATCTCTGGAGGCAGCCATATTGAACACCCATTGCCCACAGAGTAGAGACAACTTTGAACAGAGTACATATCCGCGATGAAAGTAACGCGGTAGTATTCGAAGCATTGCGGGCAAGCACCCCAGTTAGGTGAAGGAGAGTTTTTCTAAGTCAGGCATGATAATAATCGACAGAGGTTAGGGTCAACCTGGGAGCAGCCCTTGAACCCGTATTCAAAGTAACGTTTAAACGTTCCGAGGAGTGCAGTGAAGTAAACTGTTTCTTCCAAGGAGAAGTATTGAGTTCCGTAGACTTACGGGAAGGCCACGCGAGCTGCGAGGAAGGTCAAGTTGACAACTGATCTGCAGTCAATGTAGAATATAATATTACAAAAATGCCCTAATTCCAAAATTGGTGAAAATTTCCACAGTTTGGGGACGTTTTAGAAAAAATAATCTTCTTTGATTTTTATGAAAATGATGAAAAATGGTCAACCAAGACTGCTAAACATTGTGCTGCAAAAACATGCTGCATTATTTTATTCGAAGTGACAATATTAGGCCTGTTTTAATACCCATGTACGGTCCTAACGACGACGTTTGGCGCTCTTATGATAAAACAAATTTTATCGACATATGTAATTCTTAGCTCACGTTATTCGTCCTAATAAAGACGAGTGATTCGGATTGCGTCTTTTTTGCCCCCTTTGATTCTGAGAAATAGCTGAGCTCGAATTTTCAGGGCTCCTCTGTCTATTCCTACTGGGGTACGTTGAGGCAGCAGTCACGCGAGAGCGCGTACAACAAGTCAACGCTGTATTAAAACACCGGAAGCGAGACGGGAAAACAAAAGCACGTATAACCGCCAAGCTCAGCGATAACCTGTGGTGGAGAGCACATTACCAGGGTGAAATACAAGATGCGCACCGCGGAGTGCCTGGAGTGGCTACAAGGTCCAAACAGGAGAGAGCACTCCCCTCACCCCTGAAAGGAAGGTTTTTAGGTGTCGACCATATGACAGTCAAAATAGTGAACTCGAATCAAAGATGTCGTGTTGTTTTGTACGTGTGGTAATGACAGTTTTTTATCATATTGTTGTTACTCTAGTGTCTACCTTTATTAGTAAGAATAAGTTGATTTGGAAAACAGATAAGAGAAAACATGTGGAGTGTGCAAGTAGCCCACTGGAAACAGCTTGCTTGGCGTAACTTCTGATGCCAAGGCATCAGCTGCTATTCAGCTACTGAGTTTCTGCCGTTCCGCTAAGTTATTTCCTGGACACTGCCTTTGCTCCTATGTTAGTGTGCCTTATACCTACTGTAAGCCACTCTACGACCGAGAGACCGTGAGCTGTTCACTGTGGGACAGTTGTGATGGCCAAACTCTCAGATCGAAATTCCCGCTCCGACTACTTAAAAAGTCGCAAGCGGATCGATAGATAGAAAAACGTTTATTAAAGGGGTAAAAAGAAGGGTTTGAGAAACAGGTGGGTGGGGCCCCTAGTCCAGGGCTCCACTGGCCTCAGCAGCCCGCCGCGCCTGGTCCAGAAGCGCCACTTAGGCGTCCTGTTCCTCGCTGGCGAGCAAGGTCTCCCACAATTCATCTTGAATTTGTGCACCGGAATCAGAGGCGTGTTAATTTTCTGTGGCCGTAATTTACATTACCACGTAATGTGAGCAAGAGTTGGCTGTCCTCCACACCACTGTCAAGAACCGCCGTATGCGGTTGGGTGGATATGTATTTGTCTGCAGGCGGCGCCACTCATGCACTTCTTTTGTACCTAGCCGAGAGTGGGGCGGGGAGTACCGCCGTCGTTGTCGACGCTGGTGTTCTAGGATATCCCGAGGGAGTGTGAGGAGCCTGGAGTAGCAGATGGGTATCTGGACGAGGGACAGTCGCTCGGTGAGTAATAGCTCGAGCTGCACTGTCCGCTCTATCATTACCCGTTTCTGCTATATGTCCGGGGCACCATATGATGCAATGTTCCTGCTCGAGTGTTGCACCTAAGAGGCGGGCGACGCACGCAGGTACCCACCCGTTCATGAAATAACGACATGCTATTTGAGAGTCCGTGAGGATATAAGAACGCTGCCTCATAACTTCTTTGGTTTTGATGGCGAGTGCTACCGCAAGGGCTTCCGCCGTGTTCGCCGAGCTCGTCTTGGCTGAAGCGCAGGTGAATAAACCCGGGCTATGTACCGAGCCAACAGCGGCCAGCGAAAAGCCATGATTGCCGCAGCGGGCTGCGTCCGTATAAAGCGTGTCTGGGTCCGTTCCGAACTGTTTGGTGAGTTGCCTGGCTCTTGCGTCGCGACGTGCGCGGTGGTACAAGCGATTCATGTTTTTCGGTATAGGGGCGGTATGGATTTGTGCACGGATATGAGCGGAAGGGGGCACTAGGTCCTCATCACTGTATTGGGGCCGTACCGGATATCCTAAGCCACGGAAGATCAGCTTTCGAAGGAATTTCCACAGTGTCAAAGACTTGGAAATTACCAATGTAAAAAAAAACCTTCAGGACGCTCACACAGCTCTCACAGTGCATGAATGACACATTTTGTGCCAGAGTTGCTCTAGGAATCAGAACGAAGGCATTGAGCTTATGAAAGAGGAGCATATGAAAGAGGAATCCATTCAGTCTAATGAGGGTTTTTAGACTATAGAGGAGGTTATGAAAATCATAAATGCGGTATTTTGTGCCACATCGGCTGCACCGACCCTAAAGCCTTATCAGAGTATAGAGAAAGGGAAGAGACTCTCCTACGCAAAGCGCAGGGTAGATGGAATTACTGGAGCCACTGTAAGAATTATTCGAACCGGAATTCACGCAGCATACGGTATTAGAGACATTTCATGATGCCTCCAACATTCCTAAAGTAGTTTCCCACTATGATCATGAAATGGAACACTCACAACTACTTAAAGCGCACGCAAGCAAATTTCATACACGAGTAATAACCGTGTCGTCAAAAGGGTTCTAAAGTTTTCCGTTTTCGCTTTGCAGGAAATTGGTCCACCTTACATCCTGATGAAGTCCTATCATACCATTTGCGAAGTGCGCAAATGAGCATTTTTACTTCGGCTGTATGGACCATAAAGTTGACGTGCAAGTACGCAATAACTAGCGATCACGTTAGCAACGATTCTGCAAATGCTTGTGCGGGTCTGAGACAAATCAAGGATCACATTGAAGATTATGCTCCAATTTACACTAAACTAACATTTGTTAGCTATGGAACAGCTACCCATCTCAAGAAACGCTTCCAACTGCACGAGCCGCAATGCAGTGAGCTTCGAACAACCAAAGGGCTTTTTCTTTTCGGCTACTGTGAACTGAAAAAATGCCGCCAACGGGGTCGTTGGGCTTGTCGAATGCCAAGCCACGCTACATAACGTGCAATTACCCGCCACTGAGGTGACTCAGTGTGCAAGTGATATTTTTAGTACAAGAGCCGGTAAACTTAGAATGTTTTCTTACTATGTATGAAGGAGAGTCAAGTGGACGTCTTCTGAGGATGGAAGAAGGAAGAACTTACCAGACGGGTCAAAGGAATTGAGACAAACTGCATGTGGAAGAACATAAAATCTGACCAAAGAAATTTCTTCTACGTAGCATGGTGGGCCAGCACAGAGTGGAAGATGCCGTTATACTGCAGTGGGCTAAATTTGCTTGCCCGACTGAGTATGATTTCCTCTAGGTGACGCGAATAAACCATTTCATGCGCAACATGAACCTGCGATTATTCGAGACTTCCTCGCAACCACCATCGGAACCCATCTCGACGAATGTTACTTTAGACAATGTCTAGTAGACCTGTATCAGTTCTTTAATAATGCCATACAACAGTAATGGCATTATAAACACCACAAAATCTCGCTTGTGGTGTTTTATTACAAGCGCGGACTTGTACGCGCTCTCGCGTGCCTGCTGCGTCAACGTACTGTAGTAGGGATAGACAAAGGAGCCCTGCAAATTCAAGCTGAGCTATTCTGCGAATAAAAACGGGCAAAAAAGACGCAATCCGAATCACTCATCTTCATTAGGATGAAGAACGTGAGCTAAGAATTACATATGTCGATAAAACTTACTTTATAATAAGAGTGGCATACATCGTCGTTAGGACCATACATTGGTATTAAAATAGGCTTAACATTGTCACTTTAAATAAGATGATGCAACATGTTTCTGCCACACTATGTTTAGCAGTCTTGGTGGGGCATTTTTCATCATTTTCATAAAAATCGAAGACGATCATTTTTTTAAAACGTTCCTGAAATGTGGCAATTTTCGCTAATTTTGCAATTAGGGCATATTTGAAATTTTATAGCGAAATAGATATACAATGTGGCTGAACGCTTTTATGATTAATTAGCACATTACATTTCATAGACTTTCAAGAAATATTTTCAAGTTTAGGGCCTTAGCCAAAGTTGCAAAAAAGACCCCTGAATTTGATGTCAGCGAGAGGCAGTCGCTCAAAAATCAAAGTTTGTCATTTTTTTCAAAAATGTACTGTGATTGACATAAACTTAAATTTCAGTAGGCCGATAGTAAAAGTGGTGTAAACTTCCGAAAAATTCATTTTGATGGCCACAACGCGTTAAGCTTTTAGTGATAGGCCTCTAAATTAGCGACATCTGAAAGTTGCAAAAGTAGCTTTTTTCCACTTGTAGGTAAACAAGAATTTTTTTTCTAGAAATCCATCATAATTTTCGCAAAACGAAGCTGATTCCTTTCTAATGAAACATTTTGGCAGCTCATATAAAGATTTGGTGCAAAACAAAAGTAGTCGGGACCACCCATGGTATGTCCTTATCTGAACACACCCGCCGGTAGTTTAGGCAAAAAAACTGGCATGAATGGTTTCATATACATGAACTCATTATTGGAACATTACCTGCGCAGTGTTTTTCTGAAAGTGCAGCAGCTCACCTTCTTGTAAAAAAAAAAGAAGCGAACTATGTTTTTTTTTTCAGTGCACTCTAAGGGGCGCATTGCGGAACATCAAATTTGTGCAAGCCATAGGGACCATCAGAAGTCTGCTAAGTAGCCTCCTTAGCAAAGTGATGCCAGCATGTAAGTGAAAATTGTGCCTTTTACTTTCTGTGGATATACGTGTACGATATCGGATGTAAAAAGGCATCTAGACACAGCAAACAATATATATATATATATATATATATATATATATATATGTTGGAAAATGTTTTTCTCCCTTAAAACAAAAACTACTCTTTCGAAACTTTCTGTATATCTTACCAACAAAACATACTATGCAACAATATCTAACCCATATTTTTACTTGGACCGCTACATTGGAAAAAGGAAGCCGCAATATGAGTCAAAATGCTATTTCCCCTAACTTTGTCACAATATTCTGGCAATGTTTCTTCTTCATTCGCTCTCGAAGTATTTTAATCATTTAATATGGAAACCTATAAAACGCAGAATTTGAATATATTACTCGCGAAAAAATCTGTGCTTTGTATAAAAAACGCCAAACATGCATCATATTGCAATTTTTCACCAAGGCCTAAAATAAAGAAAGTTAGGACAAAAATGAATAAACTATCATAGTCATGAAAGACTAACGCCTTGAAAGTAAGGAAAAAGTAGTTTCGTATTAATTGGTCGAACCAATAATATTTTATAAATTGTTAAGCGCGACACAGTTTCACTTGGGTGTCCAAAGCTTGGAGCGCCCTCTAGGGAACACAAATTTTTTTCGCGAAATATAACGCCTCAATAACTAATTATCACAGTCACATATACCTGCACAATTTTTTTCAGCATGATCGGACATGGTCCAAAATTAACCTGGTACGCTTGATATGGAATGACCCATATATATATATATATATATATATCCCTCCACCATACGAATTAGTATAGGGTCATTCCACGCCAACTCTTTCAGCCGTGGCGCTCGCCAAAAATCAATTTCTAAAAACAATCTTAGAAAAAGTTACACAGATATAGGCATTATTTCTACAGTATTTTTCCAAAATATTTTCTGCGGCAAAAATTTTTGGCGCACGTGACCGCCATTTGAAATTCAGGAAATGCCAGGTAGAAAAAAATTCGCTATAAGTCGTCCATGTCGAGCATTCTTTCGATACTTGCTTTTTTGCGTTTTGTAGCATCAGGCTTTTATTATATGACAGTTTCTTGTCGTAGCTTTAAATTTTTGATTCCTTGGCGCATAGGCAAAGTTAAGTAAATTGTGTTTTCGGGAATTTTTCTACAAAAGAAGACTATTGATAATATGCGTACATTATATCAAAGTATCCAGAAAACATAATATTTTTAATATTTTTGTTTTGCCTGTGTGTGGCACATAGGCTGTAAAATGAAATCCTAAATTTGGCCAAAACGCCACTTGAGCCTATGTTGAGACGTCTGTAGCATCCTAAGGTGATCCAAGAACAAATCAGCGGAAAAGCGCATACGACTGACAATCATAGCAACATCGTTCACAGAATGCTTAAACGAAGTAATTATTGTTTTAGTGGGTAAAAAATTTTTAAAATTTATTCCCATTATTGCATTATTTTGCTATGGGGGCAATACAAGCCAACTGAATAGACATTTTTCAAGCAATCCCAGAACGCCCCGCGGGCGCGTGGAGCACTATGGGAAAAGTGTGTACGCCGAACGAGCCGGCTGGCCAGCTGTGCCGTCGCTCACTGCTCTTTGCGCCGTGGGAGCACGAAACAAAATGAATACGTCGCCGCTTATTGACTGCTATTGAATCCTAAATACTACACATGTCCGAACGCTCCTGCATGTATCTCTATGCATGAAATGATGAAATGTAAAAGGAATAACTGGTCAGTCAGGGTAGGTATTTACGAGTGGATGTACGTCGGATGGAACAGTTAAGCGGCATTCAAGTTATCCCGTGCCGATACATGTAGTCAAAACGTACTATCGTGAGCTATGTGAAGTGGAACACAGATATGTATACAAATTATTGTTTCATTATTTCATTTAAATTGGCAAGTCAAGCTCTATACAAAGAAGTGAACACATTCTATACGTGTTTAATGAAGAAGGGATGGGTCTAAAATTAACTTGTCCAGTGCCTTGCTCTAACATTTGGCCGTTTCTTGGTACGTGCTCTTTTTTTTTAAGTTTCACCGCGAAGCATGTTTGCAGGTAGTGTTCGTCGGAACCGGTGTTTCATTTCGCGTCGCGGCATTTGAATATAGTTTAACGAGGAAATGTGATGTCATGCTTACGTGCGCGGCCAGTCGATAAAAACTTGTGCACAATAGCGGAGCAGTGTATTTTCCAGCTCCAAATTGATCACTTCAAAGAAGCGGTGTATCCTGTGTATCATCGCATCGGTTTGCTAAAAGCTCATTCGCATTTCAAAGAAAGATAAATAAGGACATCCTCCACCCGTGAATAATGAAGAAACTAGAATTATTGCAGTTATTCTATGTACTCATAAGAAGCCGCACGGCCTCAAAAATGCAGGGAAGTGATATGGGGAGAGGGTTATGTTTTCCGTAACAAATACAGTTAGTCGCATTTGCTCTTTAGTGCACAAAAGGTCGCAGGGGGTCTGCAGTGGGCAAAGAAAAATGTGGTCAGATGCTTCCAAATTGTTTCTTTTTTCTTCAATTTTTGTGTAGGAGTTGTTAAACGTATTCCTGTTTCATGTGCTGACGAGTACATCGGCCAGGCGTACTGGTCAATGTGTTAACACGTGCCTCAAAGCGCATCGAAATTCATTGATTGGAGTCGTTTTTCATCTGGCCTCGCACTGTCGGTGATGCAAATCTAATACAGTCTTCGAAAGAGCAGTAATTTCGTATCGTCATCCTAATCAGACCACGCGAGCGATCTCGGAGACCTATCGCATGATAAAGAACGCTGCACTTTGTATAAATCAACCTGCTCTATTGTTGGAATACAAGGAATTCAACTTTATTAGTCGACTGTTGACACGCTCCTTGGTTGTTGCACTTTTTTTTGTGTCTCTGTGACATGCGCGATGCACCTCCATATTTATCTTTTTTTCACACGTGCAATAAACTCTCTGTCGTGAGTGAGCGCTTGTGGTGGGTCTGTTGCTTTCCTTGCCCTGCCTCTTTCTTTCTTCGGTCTGAGTTTTATTCCAAGTCGTAGTCATGGTACCAACGAATGTTCCTGGCGCTCGTTGTCTACAGTGAATTGATCTTATTTTACTAAACGCCGACTATACTTTCAGGCGTACACTCTTTAAATATCAGAGCCCCACATTGTACAGCTCGATGGACGTTGGTTCCAAACGCATGCGCGAATTATAGACTGCTCCTGCACATTATAGGTAACCAAGTTATATCCTTTTCAATTTCATTTATGAAGTAAGGCGTACTGGTGACAAATAATATTAATAATAATAATAATAATAATAATATTAATAAAAGATGACGCTTCTGAGCCGCTCAGCTGATGCAACAGTGGGACAGATGGAAATCGCAGAGAAGAAGAGAAGCCGTCGCACCTGTTCCTGGTTCAATTAGGCTGCAATAAGTTGCACCTTGCCAAATACACTCTATCTGAGAAGCGCATTGGCACGGCGCATGCAGGAAGCTAAAGCGTGAGGCCCGCGCGCTCGTCGCGGCGGATGCTGTAGCGTACACACTTTTCCCATGAGCGCTTGCGCGCCCGTTGGGGGCGCTCGTGTGCTTGAAAAAGGTCCTTTTGCTGCATAAAAAAGAGATGCGGTTTACTCACAGTATATGGTTTTAAGTTCTTTTGTTAGTACTTTATTTTGTGTACTACATATCGAGGTGACAGTAAATTGAGGTAAAACTATAACAATGTGATTGGCTTTGATCCCACTATGTGCCCAAAATTGAATCGCTCTACTTCTTGCATTGGCGCACAACGTATGCGGCGGCCGACATCTAGGCCAAAAATATCGGATGTTGTGATCTCATAACCGCTGTAAAACAGCGCATGTAACCAAACTGACAAATCTTACTTTAACCGAAATCTGCTACCTGCAACCACTCAAATTAAGCTGTGAAAAACAGCTTGGCATAATCCGTCAGTAGCGTCGTCGACGACGACGGAAGGCGTGAATGCGTGGTGTGTAGCCACATCGTGCGCCGTTCTTTGCGGAATGCATAGATGAACCTCGGGTGGAGCAGCTATGAGCCTATGACTGGCCACGCTTACGTCTCATTTTTCCGGTTTATATAAAGGTGGAGACTTAAGTCTTTTTGGCGCCAATTTTTTTTTTCGTAGCCGCATGCAATAAGTAACGCCATTCATTGTTGGGAACATGGTGGCATCTAAGCCAATCGCATTGTTACATTTTTAACTCTTTTTCTTAACACCTCAATATGTAGTATACAAAATAAAGTTCTAACAAAAATAACCTTGAACCCTGTACTGCGATCACACTGCGGCTATTCTGCAACTTCAAGGAAATCCCTTTTTTCAAGATTCACCGGAAGATTGCTTAAAAAGAGGTATCATGTTTCACGCACCCAGCGTAGTCAACTGATGAAACAAACCCCTCCGCAAAGTGGGACACAGAGTTGGCAAGAAATAATCCCTATTTTGCTACAAACTCACATCGGCGGCTTTGTACGATTTGTTTAAAGAGATGGCAATGTTGTGACCGGAATTGTATGAGTCTTAGCTTGCTGTCACTAATCCCGTAAATGGGGAAGGCAATCACCGGGCAGATTCCAAGGGCTGACGTGTAGGCCTTCTGAAACGCACCACGAAAGTTCGGGCAATTGATGGTAGGTCCTTTCAGTGCACCAGCGAACGCCGGTTGTGGTCCAAAGACCGAGTCAGAGCCAAGAGTTGTGAACTCAAACAAAATATATTCTTACTTAAAGCAGTACAATCATTACATACACATGTACATTCATGCACACTCGGCCAGTCATTTCACTATATAACTCATTATGATTAGGACACGGGGAACAAACAAAACAATTGCGCAACAAATGCAATGTTATGCTTTACAAAATCTATAGAACACTTATGGTCCTGAAATATTCACCGATGATGTCCAGTACACCAATTCTTGAAATGTGTCCCAATATTTCTCTTCGAGGAAACACGGAGACTCCAGCGCTGGTTGTTGTTCCCTCCGTCGTTGGCCCATTACATGGCTCTTGCCGCTCTTCACCGACCGACCGACTCTCCGTCGTCGCCCGCTTATATCAGGCCGTGCTCGAGTTCGCGAACACTTCACGCGACTCACATGTGGCAGCACAGCGAAAGCCAGGGAACGGACTAGATCCTTCTAGTAGGTTCTACTGCGTAGACGGACGCGCGCCAGTGGCAGCCGCGTTGGCTTCTCGAATTCTGTCGATGTTGCGTGGAGTTCGTTTTCACGGGGTGCGTTGTTTGTGGAGGAGGTGTGGCGGTGTACGCTTTGGCGGAACGACCGTTGCTGGCGCCTTGAATTGTGGCGCGTGATCGGCTTGCGCCGTCTCTTTTGACGCGCTTTTGAGGGTGGTTCCAGCGCTCGTTTGTGACACTTATACTATAAAATACCTCAATCTTTTCAAGCCGTATTTGTCCTCAAGTCGTAATACTCATCATTAATACTGCGTTTCATTTTCTGTAAGCTCTGTCCCCATTACATTGCCATTTGGAATACTACATCTCACTGATAACGTACATCATGTCCTTGATCTCGAATTATTCGCCCCGCAGTTTGAAAGAGTGGTAGACTTGGAAAAAGACAATTACTTTTTTAACACAGGAGAAACTCCAACAAAACGTTTATTTGGGAAATTTCGCACGTATTTTTTCAAATAAATCTACGATTGCAAAAAGAAAAAAAAAAAACAGAAGCAAAGAAGTCACATTGCAAGGAACTAAGGTTACCCGTGTACACTCGAACTCCTCAATAACCAACTACCCTTGCAAGCACTTTTTTGTTTGTTTTCGTAAGAATTTCCGTTGTCGCAAATGTACCAAATACGCACATCAATTTCTTCGCCAAACAAAATTTATTTAACGAAGTTACTGATATTCCTCTCTTGGCCGCTATTATGCTGTTCTAACAGCGAAGCTGTTTAGCAAATCGTTTCCTGTTCACCCCGTACCAAAAGCCGTCATCATCATAAACGGGTACGCGCCATAGAAATGGGGTAAATCCCAATTTCTGTGCTGCCCCTACAAAGCACTTGTCCACGAAAAACGAACAAGGCAACAGTTAGCCCAACAAATGGCTGCGAAGCGATGGCAGCGAGCCAAAGACCTCGAGTAGGTACAGTGAGAGAATACTAGGGAACGGGAAAGGCCACCGTGGCTGCGAGAAGACCCCAAAGCGATGGAAGGCCTACGCCAATGACGACGTGCCCGTGTCGTGTCTGTGACTGTGGTTGCACTCGAGCCTTTCCGTGCTAAGAATCAACGTAGAAACAACCGAGGATCACCTACCTAAAGCCTAGCAAAGGCCTAGAAGCAACCTATAAACAACCTGAATCATCTAGCTTAGGCCTAGAAACAACCTAGAAGCAACCAGATTAGTCTTCAGAATCGTCCACGTTCGCCATTTGAACGCTTGCGCGGCTTGGTGCAAGCTTCAGCAATTTTTTTTAATTAGACAATTGCAGGCAGCGAGCTGCACTGGATGCAGAACTCCTCCTAACTCTTCAGATTTATTTGATAAGATAGTTGATATTGTTATGTTTCACGTTCATTCGAAAGAGCTTGAGAGCTGGAGCCTCGCAGGCTGATAAGCTTTGCATAGATGCGTCATTTTTCTGGGCGCCGAAAAAAAGTGCGAACGCTGTCAAAAGAATCAAGAAAACATCGCGCAAGCTTACTTGCCTTACTGGCCTTTGGTTGCTTTCCTCATTGTCGTCGTCACTGTCATATTCTTTGCGCACACTTCTCCTGAGGTGTCAAAAAGTTGCGATTTTTAATAGAAGGCGGAATCTTTACCAAAGACCAAACAATACTGAACGTTAAGAGCAGCGCGGAAGATATCTCGTGCACACGGAAAGACACGCGGCAGCCAGCAGTTAGCCAGTTTCCCACACAGATCATCTATAACATCTACAGAATTCTGTCGGCAGGACGTCACTTTTTGGGTGTCGTCACTTTAAACGCCATGTTCCGACCTAGTTGCCAACATAGGCGTTAACAGAAACTGTTCTCAGACAAAAAAAAGAAAGAAAAAAAGTCGGGTTGCTATCTTCATCATCTGACCGAATTTAAACAGCTATAACCACACGGATGCCTGCCAGGGGTATCATATTTGCCCGACTTGTCGAGTCAACGGTGCTGCAATTTTGGAACTTCTGTTTTCCTTATTAACTCATGGGCTAAATGTTGTGGACTCCTGATACTTTTATTATTGCCGGATTAGTTTGTAAAATCTCTTATGTGTTGAGAGGGGGCAAGGGCATTGAACTCTATAGACGTTCGCCGGAGACGCAGGACTTCCTCGTCGCCACCAGAATTTCCGTCTTGAGGGATTCCGTTTTGATTCAATTATATTGCCTTTTTTTATCA
Source organism: Rhipicephalus appendiculatus (assembly GCA_030522465.1). Classification (NCBI taxonomy): domain Eukaryota; kingdom Metazoa; phylum Arthropoda; class Arachnida; order Ixodida; family Ixodidae; genus Rhipicephalus; species Rhipicephalus appendiculatus. The sequence goes on from JALIZH010015514.1 coordinate 13,202, forward strand.
CTGCCTTTTCTCGCATAATATTTCCTGGTAAACTGCTTAAATTGTAAGGTACGAAATAATGTTCTCATTATGCATGTTTTCCATTCATAACTAATCTTTTTTATCGCCATGTTATGCTTGCGATTCATAACTTGAGACATCTGGTAACATTATATTTTTCATTTGTCACAGCACTGATCACCTTTGTTGTTCTTGGGGCGGGTACACTCCTGCGTAACTTTTAAACACAATCACCATACAATAAACAGGTTCATAGTCGCAACTTATGACATTTAGAAACCTCCTGACACATAGGGCATCACAGTTTATTGTGGCATGGAAGCTCGACCTATCACTCCCGTACTGAGGCGTTATGGTCTACTTGAATGCTATATATTTTATAGTTACATTAGGACGGCACCAGTCAGCGCAATGATACCATTAATCGTGGTTTCAAATCCGAAACTTGTGCTAAATGGTTGACGAGGGCGTGATATACATCCGTGGTAAAGCGTAAGATTTTCGCGTATAACACATGGCTGAGGGAATACAGAAAGGGAGGAGAACCAAGATATTTAGTTGATTCATTTTCAAAAGAGAAGTACAGAAAAAGCCACCGATAAAGCAAAAGTATAATGATACAAGACAAAAAACAGAAACCAAGCAAGAAAAATAAACGGCGGCGCTGTCATTGCTTCTACAGACCTAATAAAAAAAAATCTAGAATTTGAGAAGTATTTCTGCCATGCAACTGTAATCGTCATTTAGCTTTCCCGTGCTTTCCTTTCGTGAATATCCGGCTCCCGCCACTTACCTATCAAGAATGCTACGTCACGCTGATAGCGCACGTCGTTCATGACTTGGAAGTGCCGGAACCGCGGTGATAACACAAGGAAAGTAGTTAAGGTAAGACAGGTAATGCGCAAACAGGACGCGGACGAAGCGAAGACAGCAACTGACAGACATTGGTGCCCGTGTCAGTCAGTTCATGTCTGCACTTCGTCCCCGTCCTTTTCGCGCCTTACCTGTTTTAAATGCGAAGCATTTCTTTGCGTACTGTAAGCACTTTTGCGTTTCTATCTACGTATCTATCTATGTATCTATCTACCCAGCCGCCTGCGTCCTGGTGCTCTCGTGATCGCCTCCTTAAATCGGGGTAGACCAAAATTTGTATGGGAGGGTAAGAGGTATTGACGAATATGTCTGGCTGGCCATGACATGAGTAACGTGAAAATCCTGTCGCGTACGTCATCAAACCCTTTCCCCCAGACACGTGTGGCACATACCCGTATACCACGAGCCGCGGTATGCACCACAGGTGTTTGGCAATTTATATCTACCCAGGAACAGCGAGAACATACTTTAATAATTTAAATGCGGGAGTGTTAAGAAAAACTAGCGTCAGCAGCATTGACCCGACGGATGAAAATAATAAATATCAAGGTCCCAGCAGGAATCGAACCCAATCAATCTGCGTGGCAATCAAGTATTCTACCACAGAGCCATACCATGTCTCGGAACTGCTTTTGGAAAAAGACCTTATGCAGGTTTAATGTCGGAGAAACGTCAATTTTGGTTGCAGTGCTGGCTATCTAATTGTACAAACATTACATATGTACTCATATGTGCCAGGCGTCATGTCGGCTTAACGTCAGTTGTATACTTAAGCGCCATCCAGTGTAGTTGGTTCCCGAAGCTTTATCCGAGGCTACCATCCTTGAAGCACAAGTGCTACATATCAGCCTACCGCTTCTGGTGTTGCTAATGCCCATGTTTCTGTTGTCATCCTTACCCAGCTGTAAACAACTAGTTACATGAAACATATGCGACTGTTCAACATATGTCTGTGCGTAAAACATTTGTACATATGTTTGGCGTCATTTCGTAACGTTTCGCTCAATAAAAAAAATTACAACCCAGTCAACTTGCCTCCGCATGCTTCGCATAATATCGATTCCCATGGTACTTGGGATCTGTCGAATTTTTCTTTAAGTAATCAAGCAATTAGCACAGCAACAAGCCCGGTTGAATTATACTTAAGGCAGATGGCCATTATAGTTGTATGGCAAAATACTCCCCAATACTCGATCATTTCTTAGAGTGTATTGCCGGCAGTTTCCCCTTTAACATCCGACAAAGTGGTTTACAAGTTTCGCACGCAGAAACTGCCTGTCCATCACGATGACTGTTTTCTTAACTGCCTTACTCTATCAGCACCTTAGAAGAGGTCGCCACAAAGATATTATATATCGCAAAAGTGCATGATATTGCATGCCCTTAGGTAAAACCACTCCTGCGGATCGAATACTCAGTGCCATCGAGGGAAAGCTTGTTTGTTTGTGGGGCTTAATGGCACATAAGCATCTATGACTATCATACGCCAAACGCGAGGTACCTTACGAAGGAAATGCCTTGTTATGATTTTATAAACATGCGACTGGTCTTTTTCAGGTTTTTATTATTACGTTTGAAATATACCTTAAATAAATCTTACCCTATTTTCAGTGGGCCAAACACTCAATGGATTGAATGTATTGCCGGGAAATCAAAGTAACAATATCACGAAAAAACGCTGCAACGGAGAAATAAATATTACCATTCCTCAAGACCTCGCAAAAGCAAGTATAGTTTTGCTATGTCATTCGCAAGAACTGGACACATTTGGCGTGAAAATCTACAGATATATATTACCGAATGCTCCAGCGTTTTTCATGATGAATCAGAAAAAGGCCATTGAAGGGCTATGGACTTGCAATTTTGTTTGATATTTCATAGAATAATCCCAGAGATGCAGTAAAAGTTCAGTCACGTATTTTAGGAGATTAGTTTTGTCAGAAAAGACTAAGCCATTATCGCTGACATGGTTTTGTAGTTTGCTGAATAACTGAGAGTAGTAAAAAGAAAAGTTACAAATTTATGTTTACGCGTATAACGTGGTTCTAGTTGAAATAGCAGAAACGTGTTCATTTCATTACCAAGTATTTAGCTGAACGAGGCCTTTGACGCGAGAGAGCTCATTGTGTGCGCTATTTCCAGTGGGCAGCTGTTAAGCGATTAGTTCGCCTCCGAAGGGGACCGTCCAAATTGTTAATAATAGTTGCTGTGGTTTCAGCTGCGACAACAATGGTGCGATCATGATAAACGCCCTAGTGGAGGGCTGCGGATTATTTTCGATCACATGGGGTTCTTTACGACGCACCTAAACCTAAGCACACGCTTGTACATTACACTTCCCTGCTATCGAAATACGGTCGTCGTTGCTGGGAATCGAACTCGTGTCCCTGAAAAACATTGCGAAAATTACGATCCTATCTTATGCGATATGAGAGTGATGCTTTACGCGTGTTCTGAATTTGCGGTGTTTTGTGGCAAAGAATGAAATAGACATGTGCTAATAACACCCTGCTTTTTTTGTTATTTTTATACGTTGATAAAAATTATTTTCATTTTTTCTACTGTATCTACATTAATCATTTGTATTATAATAGTTTTTTTGTTTTTTTCTTTAATGTCGGTTTGACGGCGCAATAAGCACTTACAAACAGTGCTTTTTTTTATTTTTCATTTCTTATTCTCTCTTAATTGTTTCTAATTCCCTTTGCTTGTTTTTTATCAATTTCATTTCTTTATGATGGGCGGAAGTTAAAAAAGTAATCCAGCTGGCCTCGGCAAACCAAGAAGAGCCTCTCTTGAGCGAGGCGCGCGAAACAAGCGCTTACTGCGAGGGCCATCAAGGCACGAGTCTCAGAACAGAAGCAAACTCCTAAGATCCGAGCTCCTTCCGTAGTTCATATTTACAGCAGAGCTGTTATGCCCACCTTTCCTCCGATTCGTGATCTAAAGAAGAAACAATCATCCCGGCGCGCTCTCGCTTCGTCATCTTGTTCTTAGCTCCCTGAATACGTGCGCCCTGCGGGCGCTCCCCGCTGCGCCGATTTGAACAGTGTGAAAATGAAAGGGCGACGACAAAAAGAGAGAGAAATAAAGTCAGACAGAAATAGATAGAAAGAAACGGAATTGGATACATGGAGAGAGAGAATGAAAGGGAAGAAAGTGAGAAATATAGAAAGGCAGAGAAAAAAAATGAAAAAGACATAGACAAAAAGGGATAAATACCGAAAGCGAAGCAAAGAGAGGAAGAGAGAGAAACAAAGAAAGAAATAACAAGATATACAGAGGGAAGAATGAGAAAAAAAGAAAGAGGAAGTGAGAGATAGAGAGAGAAATAAATAAAGGGAAGAAATAAAAAGAAAATACAAAGAACGAGCAAGATACCCAATCAAGGCCGATAGATACCTTGCCAACGTGATTTACAATGTGATCGCGTGGACACTTGGGAATGGGAATGCACGTGAGCTTATACTCCGTTTCGTACACCAGGTGCAACGCTATGGAAGCTAGCGAGACTTCTTGCAGTACATGCGCTCGTACCAAGAAATAGTTCAAGGATTTTACTACCAGTGAGGTATTTTTTTCTGTTCGTTTCAGACAGTAATAAATTTCGATCATTTGTGCCTGAAAAATAAAGAAACCCCATCATTTATATGGTTGGTTGTTCAGGATCGCTGAGCGTCTCTGTTTTTTCGTATCGTGGCCTCCGCGACTGCTTCCGTCAGCGCGCAGCTGGAGGTCATCGCGGAGGCCAGCTTGAGACGCGCGGATTTTGCTGACCGAACTTTTTGCGTAGCTTCCACAGCGTTGCACCTGATGTATGAAACGGAGTATAGTCAAACGAGGAACAGCCACGTGTCGGCCAGCTCTGCTGTCAACAAGACTTGAACGACCCAGGGCAAGCTGTTTTTACGTAACGACAGCTTCGCTACACGCTCTCGGGCGCAAACTTTCCCACATTTTGCGTAATCACAGTTGTTGGATGTCATTTACGATCTGGCCGACAACAATGCAATGGTGTTTACCGTATTTAAAAACTCACAGCTCACGAAACTCCTTACGTTACCATGACACGTCATCAATCTGCAAACGTACCTCTTAAGTTTATATTTTAGGCGTCACTCCGCGACTATATGCGCGTAATTCTTCAAGCTGTCAATATAAATATTCAAATAGGCATTTCTTGTAAACATTAACACTACTTTTGGATCAATTTGATATTCTTACGTCATTTTAGCGACAGAGGGTAAATAATTTACGATGATAAAAAGCCATGAACGTCTCAGAACGAATCCAAATCACCGTAAGAGGAAGTCTGCATTTGCTAAACTAATACATGCTTCGAGTTGTTCATCGCAAAAATTATCTAACGCAACGATTGGCGCAGTACAGCAGGCGATATGAGCATGCACGATTCTGCCAGCGTATGGTGGTATTTCTTAAATATCCTCCCATTTTACAGTGCTTCAACGCTACAGTGCACCTCTGCGAGGATGAAACGACGACATACGTAAGCACTTTTCATTTGAATCCACGCGCTTCATAAACTAAAACTACAAATTCATTAACTAATAAGCACAGAGTAAGTGCTTGTGATTCAGCCGAATATTTGGAATGACACAGAGGATGTTCTCGATTTAATGAATTAGCCTTTCCGACTACCCAAAGTAGAGAAATGTACATCCCAAGGATTTTGAGACATGTACTACATGCCAGGTCATCTAACGGTGGTGGCCGGGCACCACGCCATAACTGAATGGGAAGCACACAAAGAAAAAACACATTGCGAAAAAATACGATATTTAACGAACCACGGTTTCGGATACCACCGAAGCACTACAATATTTCAAGCTTAAATCTAACAACGCGCCATAACGCGCACACCCTTCCCAGGCCATTTGAAGTTTTACCTCACAGCTTATGAGAGCGACCTCAATGTGAACCCGGTCTTGGCAATTTTGAACTTCGATAGCAAATCTCAGCGGAAAGGTTTCAAAAACGACAGCCGGTTTTAGATTCACTGGAAAGCGCTCTTTCAATTGATTGGCTAATTTTTTAAGCTAAAGCAACGTAACGTCTTCAGTTTTGTTCAATATCATTTTTGTTGTTTGCAAAGCCGACATTCGCTACAACGTTTTATCGGGGTGTGTCGGAAGAGCTCGTGGTTTTGAAAGAGTTTTTATATGCAATGCTCGAGAGCGTGTGCGTGACAGCGACAAGAAGAGGGTAACTTCATTGTCTCTGTGAGTCCGCCTCGCCATTGGTGCGGGCTGTGCGCACGCAAAATTTGGGTTATTTAACGGCATCTGAATGGTAGCAGCTTCCTCAACTACGTCAATGTCTCCAATTCTTGGCCATGTTAGGCACAACTGAACTCTACCAAGCTTAGTAATATAATGGTACGGTGCTTTTTAACGTGCACTTTGCACAGAAAACCGGTTGTGTAAGTCTATACTTAAAGGGCTATACTTGTGCGACTGAGATAGCCTGCGGTATCGATTCTCGTGAGCTTGCATAACTACCAAATCTGAGCGAGTGTACAGCTTGGAAAGTAGTTTACATAAGCTTTTCAATTCACGTGCCCGATCCAGCGGCTTACGCCACACCTCGCGACATTTACATCTCACAAACTGACCTGAAGGGGACCCCAAACTTCCGCGACGTGACCACTTCGGCCGAGCATCGAGATGCACAACTAAAATGACTTCATAGTCGCCGTTCCGCTTTTTTGGCCCTTGCGGCAGCACAATACTATTCCGCGGCTGCGTGCCTGTCCATGCCCGCCTCAAACGTCCGGAAGCCTCAAGACAGTCTTTTCCCTCGGGGGATGACGGTGACAACGACGCAACGAGATCGCACGATCGCACTGCACATGCCTCATGCTGAACGGACGCGAGACGGCGATGCTGACACTAAAGTTCGTCACAGTCCTGTGTGCTGTTTTACACGGCAGATGGCTTTAGTTGCACACGGCGGCTATAATCGACCGCAAGTTGACATTGGAAGTGAAGGCTATGGAGGCAGGGGGTTCCCGCACATTTGTGTCGCTCCGCAAGTAGTATGGCAGCTTGCGGCTAATTTCGGTTGTGCTAGCTGGCATTGTTAACGCGTTTGGAAAATTATATTCACGAAAATGTGAATGGAAGAAACATTAAATGGTTCAGAGTACATTGCAGTGTCATGTCACGAGTATATTTTTCTTGGAGAACTAAACATCACGTTTTCGGCCACAAACTTACCCACTACGTCATGGACGCCATGTTTACTTTGGAAAACGGGTATGCTGAAAGGCGATGGTGTCTAAGAAATGGAAAAAAAGGAAATCATTCCTACAAAGCGAACAATAACTGCATTTTACCTACGACTTACCGCAACTGTTTGAGTCTCATAATAAATAAAGCAGCATTTATTTTAGCAATGAAAATAAGAAAAATTATTAGTAAACTTGAAGTACTAAATTTTTGCGTGGTTGCAGGCATGAGTTTTGCTTCTGAAGCTGCCACAGGGCTGTCAAGAAATATTATCACTGAGTATTGCAGTAAAAAAAAGGCTTATATAATCAATTATTTGTCACGCGTTGCAGCAAGCGACGTTCCGTCTGAGACACATAGGGCTCCAGTAAGCTATTGCAGCTAAAAGAAAATTACGCACCAACATTTTTGTGTCAGTACACCTTTAATGGTGTCCTGATATTGGCGATAGTTTCAGAAACACGACAAACACACACGAATTTTCAACATTACAATATTATCAGCCTCTGCGAAAACGGCCGCACAAAAACAAAATATGCTGCTGTTGCCCAAAAAAGTCAAACCATTCGATTTCCCAGTTTTTGTGTAGTCCATTTGAATAAATAATATTTGAACTATAAAGTTAAGGATAGTGTATAAATGCTTTTTATTGTATAGTATCACTTTTTGCAGGTAGCACTTACCATGTTTCGCTGTGCTGCATCAAAAAAAAAATTCGCACACCTTTATTATTTTGCGCACTTTTGCAACTCTCAGCCCAGATATATTTTCCGACAGTGCTTAGGAAAGACTGTGTACTGTGAATGTCTTCTGCCCTCTCACACTTTTTTTTCCTGTTTGCTTTTTTCAGAGTTCCCATGTGAAATACTTGCTTTCTGTGGTTGCGGTAAGTAAAACTTATTGAAATTTACCTTACAGTACTTTTGTTTTCGCCCTCCCTGCAACCTATCAGGGCATTTGTCTTCCTGTAATTAAACAAGTGTGAACATTGTAGCTAAGGCTACCCTACGATAACCTTAAAGTGAGGGCATAACCACCCGCGACATTTGAGTAACAAGGGTTAGGTGCGTCTTCACTAAAACATCCCGTTACGTTTAAGGCGAAAAATTCCTGTTACATGCGAAGGCGGCCGTGTTGCGAAAATCTGGCGTAG
>JALIZH010015515.1:0-65055 GCA_030522465.1 Rhipicephalus appendiculatus
CCCATTGTGTATATTTTGTGCTTAAATACAAGTCTACTGCGTTTATGAACACCACCTCATCTTGTTTTCGTGCTCGGCTGCTGACCCGAAGGTCGCGGGTTCGATCCCGGCCGCGGCGGTCGCATTTCGATGGAGGCGAAATGGTAGAGGCCCGTGTACTGTGCGATGTCAGTGCACGTTAAAGAACACCAGATGGTCGAAATTTCCGGAGCCCTCCACTACGGCGTCTCTCATAATCGTATCGTGGTTTTGGGACGTTAAACCCCAGATATTATTATTATTACCATCTTGTTTTCGTAGGAAAATCCCCAATAAGGCAGAAGTTAAGGGGAAGAGAGAATCTTGAGCATCTTTGAACAGGAAAATGTTTGAACAAGAGGCGCCGCTGCTTGTCGAAACTTTCACTCCAGCGACGCCCCCCTGTTCAAATATTTTCACCTTTTCGCGGGCATTTTAATTTTCACTGAATATGAGTAATTCAAACATACGTATACATTAAACCAAATGCCTTGCAGGCAGTTTTATTGACCTTCATGACGATTGATCTAAGTGGAACTAAACGAAGTACGAGAATACAGCCTATTTATTCCTAGGTCTATATTTCTGTAATTAGGGCCTGTTTTTTTAACGTATGAAAATTAGATCACTAACGAGTGCGATACTCGCTAATTGTGAAATATGAGCGCTGCTTGACGTGTGTATTCATTCTGCAATATTGAAGTGATGCATATGAGCGACACGTATGTGCTTACATTAAGGTAACCTTTTCTTTTTATTTTAATTTTTATGATTTAGCCTTTAATTCGATAACTAACTTTTTTATTAATATTTTTTCTTATTATTCTATTTTGTTTCTTTATTTCCAGCTTCAGTGGAGCGAAAAGTAGTTGCGGAAAACTCTTTATATATTTTTTTTTATTTTTTCTTTGAGTGGCAAAGATTCTAGAGTACTAATCCAGCTAGATTGGACAAAACAAGAGTGTTGCGTGACTCGATGCGCGCGAGCCAGGACATCTTTCGCTCTGGTCGTTCACTCGGTTGTTTATTATTTTTTGTTTCGGCGTGCAAGGTTACAGAAAAATCCAGCCCCCCCTTGGCAAAGGAGGCAGAGTATATTCCGTCTGTTATTCAAGAAAGCGCACAGGCTCACACGCGTACATGCACACACGCGGACACATGCACGCGCACAAAGGATGCTGCTCTTCAGGATCCCAGAAACCAATTACAGCATGCGAGCGCAATACATTTCAAAAAATAAACGTACGTGTTTTTCCTCTTTCTTTTTCAGTTATGGAGTTCTCACTGTGATGTAAAACTTAATAATTTTGTCACTTAATAAGCACACCATAAAATGCGCTCCGGCAATAAGTAAAACATGGCGTTGTCGCCAACACAAGCTCACAAGCAACGACTTTATTAACTTTCGCGAAACGGAATATATCGTAACATGGAAAGCTTCAAAGAGCTGCAACTTATTTAGTTTTAAACTTGGCACATATTTGCGGAGAAGTCAGCGCAAATGCTTTGCAGAACGTTCAAAGTCGTCTCGACTACCAGCACGACTGTAAACACTGTTCACTAAACCAAACGTAACCATAACGACATCAAAGTGAATATTTTACTACCTTGCTCCGTACTCTAGCGTGCTCTTAGTTTAGTTTTCGGAATGCTGTTTCATATGTACCGTACCACGGCTTCTGAGCTGAACAAAAACTCATGTTACAAGCTCAGCATTAAACAAAAATGAATTTACATACCTAACGCTGATATTCGCTATTCTTGGAGTCGTATATGCATGCATGCAAAATAAGTAAAATGCTGTCTGATATTTTGGTATTTTTCACGTGTATTGTGATACGGCTCTTACGAGAGTGTAGGACGATTGCCCTTTTTCAAAAGCAAATGCATGTTTTCAAAATAAGTCTGTGATATAGGCGGCGTAAAATGTGAACTTGTGCATGGACATAATTGTGTGTGCTCATAATAAGTGCACTAATACATACATTCCAACTCACTAATAATACGACTACTCAAAAACAGTAATGCATACTAACTCAGTAATTTAACTCATAAAGCCTTTATTGAAAACTTACTTTCTGATTCTTCAGTAATAATATTTCTAAGATAATATGAGTGCTACGTAAATTAGAGGAGGTGGTTCTTGAAAGACGGTAATGCCAGGTCTGCTAGTGTCGCTACTGGTAATTATGTTCCTCGCTTTTCAAGGTTCAAAATTACCCTTGTTATGTCAGAGGCTCGCCGCCCGAGCAAAAAAAATATTGAAGTTTTTCGACAACAAAAAGTAGCAAGGGGGACGGAGGCGTGGGGGGGTAAGTTGTAATGAAAGAAACCACGTTATTGCATGTTGCGTCATGCAAAGACCCGATGCAACAGCATCTTGAAACTAAACCGGGGTTGTTGTGATCGAAGGTTTTACTTCTTGCGTTACAACGCCCAAGAACTGTCACTTTACTCCACGATGGCCTTTAAACAAGAAATAATAAACAAAACAAAACAGTGCGAGATCTCACATAGTGGACATCCGCTCCCAGAACCTAGCCAGGCAAGAAAAAAAAAGGCTATGCTGTGTATTCGCGCTGCCAGGAACTGGCAGCGCGAACAAGCCATGTGTTCTCGGAGGTATGACATAGTTCGCAAGCCCCCCCCCCCCCCCCCCCCTCCTCCCCCCCCTTCTCAAAAGAAATGCAGCGAAGCAGCGTAGCCTTTGATAACAAATTAAGTTCTTATAGATGGGACCTCAATTGTCAGCTTGCATTCATTACCAGCATGTAATACCTGTATCTCTCACTTATCACTGTTCACGGCAGGTGTTGCGCAGGTAGAATTGCTATGACGTTGCAGTTAAATAAATTTTAACTGGAATCTTTTACAGTATTTTCTGTGTTATAAGTCCGTGATTGCAAAACAACGTGGTTTGTGTTTGCGAAAGGGTGGCCTGTCTGTCTGACGTCGAGAGTTAAAAAAAAAACATAGATATCATGTCTAGGCACAGGACTTCTCTTGAGGTGCCTCAAAAGCAGGCTAAAGAAAGAGAGTGCTTATGTCTATTTGGTATGTACTCCAGGCAATAATCTTTCGGACAAGGTTTTCCACGCCCGGCAGTGAATGCTTGACTCTACTTGGTTGGACAGCGGGAATAAAACTGCTTGTCAGTCCGCTTAGTACATTTACGTTCTCATGAAGAGTGTTGCACCTGTTAGAACAGCGTGGTTTTCCAAAAAACTATGTAAGTGCAGTGAAACGCTTTACAAAAAAAAAAAAAAAAAAAAAAAAAAAAAAAAAAAAAAAAAAAAAAAGTTTAGCTGCTCCTGTAAAGCGCGTTCTGCCTGTTAGACAAACGTGTCTTGTGCCTAAAGCAATCTTAGATGCACTGACGTTACAAAAGCTAGGTGTTCCTGTAAAACGTGCTCTCTCTGTGTGAACGGCATGCTGTACAAAAAAAAAGCAATATCAGCCCAACCAAAGCATTAAAAAACTTTAGGTGCTCCTCTAATGTTTACTCTGACAGTTAAGCGTGCGCCGTGCGCTGCATACCATTCGATTGGAACCCATTTGCCTATTCGACTACCCCTTAACATCCACTAAATGAAACATTGGCGAGGACAAATGGAACAGTTCTGAATATTTTAAGACTTCCACGATTCTGCATATGTGGAGCCATCGTGGAAGGATGGTATTGAAATCATGCACTCATCGCCCGCCCTTTAACGTGTTTATTAGAGCACAGCTCCTGGACATCCTGAAATTTGCAGAGCTAAAGAAACAGCGTCATCTAACTCATCCTAAAAACTGTATACTGCTTTCGTTACAGGCAATGTGCTCAATGAAGAGGACAAGCTTCCCTTGTTTCCTGTTACATTCAATTATTAAAAGCTATCAAAGAATTTCATAGCGCTTCCACTATTGTGAAGATACAACCCTATCGAAAAAAACAGCGTTTCCAGTGTCTCCCAGTGCGTTTCAGCGCACTGGGTGACACTGGAAACGCTGTACAGTGTGTCCCAGTGTACTACAGCGCGCTGGGAGACACTGGGGCACACTGTACAGCGTGGCCCAGTGTCTTACAGCGCGCTGGGAGGCACTGGGACACACTGTGCAGCGTCGCCCAGTGTCTTACAGCGCGCTGGGAGGCACTGGTCACGCTGTACAGTGTCTGCCCGCACACTGGGAACACCGGCGGCACATTGGAAGAAACTGGCCGCGCTTGATGGACTTTCTATAAGACTTTATATTTGATCGCGAGATGTCGAGCGTAAAATTTACCGAATATTTTCAAATTGTTCTGTCCTGTGTGCTACACATAGTTTCAGTTAGGCGACGGATGTCCGTGTCGGCTAAAGCAATCATCTGTCGAGCGCGCTAGCGCGCGTGCGCTTCCTTGAAGTGTGCTTGAGTGTCGTCAATGTAGTTTATAAACCGCATCGAAAGATCTCATCATTCGCAACACAATATGGGAGTAGTATTAGTCTGATAATCAAGATCAACCTACTCTAGCTGTCAGTCGTTCCCGCTCGTATACCGCAGAAAGCCGCATGCACGTCACCGCGGCAGCAGTTAGCCGCTGCAACACCCAATCCCGCGGTGTTTTTAGCTTCTGATTTGTGTAATCGAAGGTGCAAATATGACCTCGCTAGCGTCAGTTATGATCGAAACTACATTTTAGCGGTTATTACACTCTTTGTAATGGAATATATATCCACGATCTTCACAGTGACCGTGGCTCCCGAAGTGCGGCCTAATGCTCGTTTCGGCTAGAGTGAACCACTGCAGATCTAGTACGCGGAACGTAAACAAGGGGACAGAAAATATGTTCAAACGGGTGACGAAAAGTACAGTGTTCAGTGTGCAGTTCAGATGCACGATGTTTTCTACATAGGTATGACAAACCACTTAGCGAGACAGTGCGATTGCCGCAACACATCTGCGATTACGCTCATAAGTTTTGCTGGAAAACGTGCCAGGTAGACGTTCTGATGCAAGGGAGCCCATAACAAACAAACAAACAATCTGCTGTCAGGGTAGCGCGAGCACGAAGAGACGAAAATCTACGTTTCTAAGCGAAAAACATAACTATTGGATACCGGAATCAGCTAAAACATGAATAAAAAATCACTTGAAGCCTGTCGTTCGAGTGTGGTGTAGTGGGTAGCGTGTCGGGTTCACAGTGAGTAGTTCTCTAGGTAAGAGGTTCGAATCCATGAGCTCGTTAATTTTTTTTTATTTATTTATTTTTTTTTGTTCCAGTGCTCGTGTTTCAACCTTAATTACGGTGTGGGCATAACCAAAAATTTTAAAAACCATTTAAAAGCCCGATTTTGGCCCATAACGCGTGTCCCAGTATGCAGCGCGCCAGCGTCCAGTGTGCCCCGTGCAGCGTGCCAGTGTCCCAGTATCCAGTGCCACACTGGTCCACTAATCAGGTATGGCGCTGGGACAGTGCCACTGGGTTTTCCGATAGGGAAGCCAGCGAAAACCAGTGGCTGGACGTTCTGTGGTGGCGGCTTCACGTCGTTTTCGCGCCCATACACGTTTTCACAAAGGATAATAATCAGCGGAAAACACAGGACACAGGGAAAAGAAGTCGACGGGACAGGCTGACTTCTTTTCGCTGTGTCCTGTGTTTTCCGCTGGTTTTTATACTTTGTGACAATGTATCAACTGGGTGTATGGGTACCCAGTCCAACGCCTTGGTACCATACACGTTTCTGCGTGCGTTGAAACTCTTTCAATACCCGCTCTTCTTCCGTCCCATAGCGTATCCAAAGGGGTAACTGCTGATAACAGCGCAATCTACGCGTCGCGGGACAATGGGGCAGCAACCGGGTATCGCGACGCTTGTAAAGAGGCACCGGAAGTGGCAAGGGAACGAGGGGCACCTGCGGTCAGTGGGCAATGCGCCAGGGGCGAGAGGCTTCGAAATTTGTTTTTCTACGTGTATCTTGTTTAGGCACAGCATAAGCAATAACATAGTTATAGACGGCTTCGCAGTAAAATTATGTATTAATTTTGAAGCTTCTAATCGCCGGTAATTTATTGACAAAAACTTCCCAGCCAGTATTTCTACAGACGCAAAGAGTTAGAAAACAAGTTAAAAGTAAAGAATCAAAGATTGTTTGCCAGGCATGATCGATAAGAAATGGAGAGAGGAGATGAAAACGAGCGGGAAGTGGCTGTTTAAGAAGAATGCATCTTACGAAAGAATGCAGGATCGTCCGTAGGGAGGAATACGGGAATTGAATTTTCGCTGGTTTGGAACACTCAAACGACTCGAGAGCTGGCCGAGGCATGAAGCTACAAGAAGCGGGTCTTTCGTTCGGAGACGTTGCAGAAGAAAATTTAGGCAGCAACCGCGGGCTCAGGAGCTCAGCTTACAATGGCAGAAAAGAAACAAAGCCGAAGACAAATGCAAACATTCAGAACTCATTCTTCATAATGCTTAGAAAACTACGGCGGCTTCAGTGCTGCCACGAAGCTTTGTAGTTTTGTGTTTAGCGGTTCCCGTACAATAGTTACTGTACGCTAATAGAAATGCTGGCGTCTTGAAACACAGATTGTTTGCGGGGCGGTTGATACATACTGAGCGAGAAACAGCGCGCCTAGACGGGACAAAAAGATACGCGAAGCACACAGACACAGCGCTGTGTCTGTGTGCTTCGTGTATATTTTTGTCCTGTCTAGGCGCGCCGTTTCTCGCTCAGCTAGCGTCTTGATTTGGAATTCAAGCGAAGCAGCACTTCTTCGAATGTGCATAAACAACGCGTGGAAAATACCCCGGGAACACGGGTGCGTGGCAGCAATTTGCCGTGTGGCATTCCAGATGAAACTCGTAGTCGTAGGCGAAGACGCCGTCGATACAGATGCGTAACCATCGAAGCCGAAACGGTGTTTGGATGTCTATCACTGGGTTCATCCCGACAGTTTATTAAAGTGTTTCTCAATTATTAGATACGTCTGTCCAAAAACCCAGTGGGTGTTTGCCAGTCGTCCGTTCCATTCTTGATTTCTAATTAATCAGTAGTGGAATTTGCCCAGTTTCCGTGGCACAGAAGCGTTGGGCAATAACGTCACTGAATATGTGCCTGTCATCTGCAGAATATCGGTTGAGTTAAGAAAAAAAGGTGGTTACCGGAGAAAATGTTCAATTGGTTCTCTCAGTATGTATTAGTGAAGTATATTATTAGTCATGAAACAATCGGAAACATCATTTTTTATGTCTGCTCTACGGCCGGATTTTAACGAAATGGGCGGAAACTGAATTGAGTTGAATTGAATAAACTTTATTTGCCCAACAGTTGAATACAGTTATTCGGGATGCTTTCACTCTTTCGAAGATTCTTTTGGCCTTCCAAGAAACACTACTCCAAGTAAAAGAAGCTCATGCACGCACACAAAAAACATCCAGCGTTTTCAGTCGCAACATTTCTTTCACTTGGCACTTGGAAACTGTGACTGAACGAAGCGTGCTCATACGCCGTTCTAATTCCGTGCTGAGCTCTGTATGTGCGCTTTTTAAGCGCAACTTTTGCAGACTCATAGCTGTGTTGACGCAAAACAGCCAAGCCCGCCAGTTCCGCACCTCGTGCGCTCATGTATACTTCGTTTTTCATGCAAAACCGTCCTCCCTTGTGTAAATATTTTTGGGAAAATATAAAAATAAGAAACTACATATCCCTGCAATTCATTATGGCTGAGGAGGGACACGACGGAGAAATTTTGCGTATATTGGTCACAATATCGTCACAATATAAACGAAGTGAGCAGGAGAACTTTAAAGCCTGAGGTTTTGCTAGCGGAATTGGGGGGCCCTTTTTCAAGCACTATGCGTTGTGTCTGGTCCAGCCCAGGTCCATAAAATGTGACCAAAGTGCAGCTCAAACTTCACTTTGGGAAATTCAGCGCATGTTAGTAAAAGAAATAAACTCTAAATTCCACTCCATTCGAATATTTACCCTAACCAAGCTATGCCTGCGCGCGTGTTTTTACGTCGTGCACCCATCGCAATTCGGCCGCTGCGTCCTGGGAATCGCACCCACGATATCACACTGAGTTGATTACCACCGAAGCTACTATGCCAATGCGGTGGGTAGAAAAATAGACCTCCGCATGGCGAGAAAGAGCTGGCAACAAGGTGTGTACCCCAATAATAAGTTTCAACAGTCATCGAAATTCTACGAAATAGCCTGAAAATGGGGAGTTTTATCTTGTCTGCAAGCCTTCTTGTTTTGCGTAAGCGTGAGAAGCTGAATTAGGGGCGCCAACTCGCGGGGCCGAGGCGAACCAAGCAAGAACAGAATTGTTATCGCAGAAACACAGAGAATCGTACTTCTTTGCTGGTAAATATTCCTTGCAGTGGCGTAAGTCCGAATGACTTGTCTTTTTAATCTTTTTACCCTCATGAACATTACGCGGAATGAAAAAAAGAAACATGTCGATAATTTTGGTGGCACGAAGCAACACAAGATGTCGATAGCGTCATCTGGCAGCACAGTACTCCGTAATGCCATTTGCTTACATACAAATATTGTACCTGCTAAAAAACTATAACACATTACGGAACAAGCCGACTTCAAACGAATCTCACGCAGCGAATATTGAGGGAAGGGCCCAAAAGCAGCTTTGAAAGCAAGGAGAACGAAAGAGCGGTCGGCCCGTAATGGGATGGGAATACCTTTCTCTGTGCCGAAGATTAATCCTATTTTCCGAAAGCACAATTGCGGTGGTGCTATCCTTTATCTGCTTACGCGGAAAATCGAACGTCTTTGTGTCCTTCTTCCGGAAATAAAAGCCTAAATACCCTCAAAAACGTATACTACCAGCACAGTTCCATCGAGTGCATGGGAAAGAAAAGAAAATTGCCTGCAGTGGGCACGTCCACTCTCAGGCCGTATTTCAAAGCTGCGCTGGCATTTTCTTTCGAAGAAAAAAAAAAGAGAGAGTGAGAGACAGAAACATCGCGTACATGCACAAACGCACAAAAGAATAGCAAGAAAGCAAATGTGAGAGAACACGCTGCGCAGCTTCTGCCTTATTTTTGCGATTCAGAGCTCTTTTTTTTGTGCAAGGAAAATTAGCTTTAGTCACAATGATCCAAATGGGTGGAACCGCAAGAGATAAGGGTAATGTTATTGCAACTTTCTTTAGGATAACCATTGCGGCTTTCGTGTATTATTTTGCCTCAAACTTATTCTCCAAGCAGACTTGTTTGACATTTCATAATTTTAATTTTTTTTTATTTCGAGCCTTAAAACTTGTACAGCAAAGGCCGTCCATGCGTCTTCAAGCAGGTATATAAGAAAACGACGAAAGAAAAAATGTCGGGGCATTAACCACGTTCTTAATATTAATTCGAGCCAGATTATAAAAAAAAACATGGCAAGCAATACAGCTAGTCCCTACACTGCCTCAATGTTGGTCGTAATAACAGTAATAATTGCCGTCAGAAGAGGTCTTTAAATATTTTAAAACTCCAAACGAAATGCACATTTGCGACGTTGCATTTCATGCGTAGCCGTATTACGAACAATTTCAAAGCTTTTTGAGTAGCAGCCTCTTGCCTGTTAACTTGTACACTTACAGTAATTGCTTCTTAATGGTCAGACAAGCCAGGAAGTGCAATGCAAAGAATATGTGCGGTGAATACGAACTGTTTTATCCAAGCGCAATTTGTAAATTCAGCGCCAGTATTTGTACAAGCCTACTAAAGTGAGTCAATTAGCCTAATTACACACAGCTCCTTCCCCGCGTTCACCTCTTTCGCCATTGACAAAGGCTAAGCTACAGAAGCCGAAATGGATTTCTCGCCCACGTTGCCTTGCGCAACCTGTACAATCCGATTTCTATGCGATGGGTGTTTACGACACCTTCGTGGTTGGCTTTCGGCTAAGACACTTCCAACAAGTACTATACAGAACATTGCTCCGTGAGTCCTATACAATGGCACAGTGCGCAGTTTACAGTCCTCGCCTATAGACGGCCTATTGGTGAACGCCTCTTCACTGGTGGCGTTAGTGTAAGGCGTCATGGGCAAGCCACGTACAGGGCAGTAGGTATACGTTCCAGTAAGAGTGCGCCGAATGGCTTGGACTCGAGTACAACTGGCAATCTTGGTGTCGTGCCTCGAAAGGTGAAACGCACACTGTGCAGTGGACATAGTTCTCTTTCTCGGTTTCTTTATTGTGGTTTTGTATAAACATACTTTAGCCCTCATGTGTGGAGCAGGCCGCGACGCTTTTATGACAATCTTGCTCGTAATGGTAATCACAGAGAAGGCAACAATCGGTGAACTACAGCCGTCAGCACGGTTAACACGAACGGTCTAACGCGTGGCATCTCCTCGCTTCGACTGACGTCAGCGCCGCGAAGCATTGAACGAGGTATGTTTGTTTCAACGAACGATAGATTGAGCGCGCGTCCATTTCACTAGTAAATTTCTGTTTCACTTCTGTCTGACCAGCAGGTCGAATACACTCACTTGGCTAGTCCATTTTCGCCGCCTTTTTGTTGTGGCTGGGCTCATTTCTTGCGCGCTGTAGCTATGATTTCAAACTCGAAAGGTGGTGCGGGAGATATCGCACGCAATAGCTCATTGCCGAGATAAGCATACGACAACGAATTTAATGAGCGCGCGCGGGAACGTAGACACAACAGAAACGCGGTGAAAACGGACCAGCCAAGTGAGTGTATTCGACCCGCCGGTAAGGCAGAATTGAAACAGAAATTTACTAGTGAAATCGACACCAGCTCCATCTATCGTTAGCTTCAACAAACATACCGCGTCCAACGCTTGGCAGCGCTGACGTCAGTCGAAGCGAGGAGAGGCCACGCGTCGCACCGTTCAAGTTAACCGTGCTGAGAGCTGCACATATTTTCGTGATGTTGAAACGTATAAACATGTTTAAACGTATAAACGTTAAACTCCTCTCATACTTTTCCTTAAATAGGCCAAAAGTTGAGTACGCCTCCATAGTTTGAGATCCCCACAAAAAAATTAACATTAAAAACCTAGAATGAATTCAAATAAAAGCAGTATGATTTATTAAATTTATGTCAACAGACTCCCCCCACTGAATTACTAACTTCAAATGGTATAGAATTATTACAAATTCGAAGAAAAAATAGTCAACTAGAGTTTTTTTCAGACATAGTTAACCGTAGGCTATCTTTAGACACCGCAGCATACGTAACCCCCCTTGTTAAGCCAACCCACTCGGCACCACTATCCTCATTCTCTAACGCCAATCTTCGCAAGGACTGACACTTTTCGGTACTTTTTTTTCCCACAAACAATAGCTGATTGGAATAAACTAACTGAATCATTTCCCCAACGCCCATGACCATTCTTGTTAGCACGGTTGTTCTTTCATAACTTCCTTAGAATTGTATTATGACCACGTTGTTCAAGTGTTGTTTTTTGTTTTTGTCTTGTTTTTCTCTTCTTTTTTTGAAGTCGTAACCCTTCACCTCAATGCTTGTGTCATCGGTGCTAGGGGGAAAAAAAGGTGAAAAACGGCGGAGAATAGGCCCCATACACTGTGTTTGGTCTCCACTACCCACGTCATTGGAAGATATGGGGGACGTTCGTCTTCCAAAACCTAACCAGAAGGTTTAAAAAAAATCCAAATTGGATGAAAACTTTGCCACTGCACTACCATGACGTCGATCACTGCAGAGATTTAACATTGCCAAAACTTCCCTCTCCACTACTCTCCGTCCCACCCAAATATACAAGCACATATATATATACTTCCCTACCGCTATAGCCTGCTAGCGGCAACCAACACCGAAAAAAAAAAAGAGAACGAAGTGCGTACGGAATGTCCCAGGAGAAGGAAGTATTGACAGAAAAGCGAGTGGTGCTTCCAAATAGTTACTTTCGCTTCTACCAGAACTTGAAAGAGAGCACTTGCCATGCAACGCCACTTTCTTTTAGGCCTAGTGCCGCTACCAGAAGAGACCCGGTGTGGATATGGAGGAATAAAAGTAATAAGACGCATCGGAAACGTTTCGGCGTAGATTCTCAAAAGGGAGCGTTTCTGTTCTCCAAAATCTACGAAAGCAATCAAAGGCCGAACATAAAGTCATCATTGATACACACTGTTAGGTGTGTTGATCTTCATACACCACCCCCACAACTTGTCATTGTTATGGAAAATGCAACTGCAGTCTTACTAATGCAGTTGTTTCATCGGCTTTAGTGTTACATCATCATGAAATGCGCACGCAACAATTACGCTTAGAATTTTTGGCTAAGCAAACGACGGACGACATGGTCAACAAAACATAAATTCCGGACAACATACGGTTAGAACCCTGGGAGGAGTCTTCGAATGACTCCGATTATAATTATTCTCTTACGTCTAGCAAACTCTACAAATAAGGGGGGGGGGGGGGGTATCTGCATGCATAGGTCTGCGAACGTCATTTTGCGTTTGTGACAATTGTAAGGCTACTGCTTGACACAACGGTCGTTTGTCGATGTCTTGGCTACTTTTACATGCGTAGTTAACTTCGTTAGACGAAGCGCACGTGGGCCCACTACAAAGAGTGTTCCCTCACCATCTAGGCATTCGTCTGTATGTTTACTATCTTAGCCATATGGCGCTATGTGCGTCAACACTGCGATTGGTCCCTTATCTTTGAAAAGGGTGCATATACGTCAAAAGTGAAGCTCACAAGTGAGCTTCAGTGTCGTGTATAATTGATATACCGAGGGCCTTAGGCATCGCGAAGTACGGCAGTCAAGAAACGTCGGTTTCCCACGGTACCATCGCACCCGTTGCTTCAAGCAAGCTTGGCGCTCATTGTTTATGCAGTGGCGCGCGCTTGATGAGAAACGTGTGCCATTATGCGAGCGTATGCATTTGCCAAGGCACACCCCTGCCATACGCGCAAGCTCTCAACGAACCCGTCTCTCGGGAAGGAAATTAATCTTCGCGGTTATAGAAAGCTTCCTTCGTGAATGTCCGACGTGCCTAGAGAGGCAACTGCGTCTGATTGCACCTTGTACGGGGACGGCAAGTTTACAACGACAGAAAGTTGAGCTATAGTTGCTAGAGATTCATCACGCAAACAGGTTTGCGCGCAGAGACGGACAGAAGAGAGAAGCACACAGCGCTAAAGCCATTTGTGTATTCTGGGTGTTTTCTCGTGCTTGTCTGCACGCCTGATGTTCCTTCGCGGTAAGCTTGCTCGGTTTTCAGCAACTTTTGTATTCTTTCCGTCGTGATAAAGCAGCTTCGAGATGCGTTAGATTACGCAACTTCGCGCCTAGCGCCTCGTGAACTTCCTGACGCGTGAATACAATCATACTACTTAATATTCCGAATGCCTTGCATCTCCGAAACTAGCCACGCTTCCAAACTGGTATTCATTGCAAGAACCGTGAGAATTCAGCCTAATTGAGCGTTTTGTCGCACATTACAATATCATTTTACTCTATAATTAAACTTCTTAGAAGAGTTTATCATTGTGCCTTTTTTTTTTTGTAAACGCATCACTCAAATTTATTATTCCTCAACAAACAGCATAAAAATACGTGTTCGAGAAGGTGTACTGCGTAGTTGTAAGAATATCGTGAAAGTTAAAACGTAATAAAGCTCGCTCATTCAAAACTTAAAAGCGTTTTTTAGTCATACTGCCTGTATTTACAAACGGAGTACACAATTAGATAAGGAAATCCCCGAGCTGCATTTCGCGAAACTTATGTACCGCTTCTATCAAACATTTCTTGTCGTCACTCTCACATATTCTCCAACCACAGCAACATCGAGGCCGCCGCTACGTGCGAACACAAGGCATATGACAATAAAAACAAAACTCATCTACGAATATCATGGCATAAAGGAAAGTTTATTGAACATGTGTACACGAACACTGCAGGCACTTATACACTCAAACTTCGAAATGGCGTCAGTAGAACTTATACAAACGCTAGACGGAATTTTAGACAGACTTCTATAAAACACTGTGCGGTACTAAGAAACTATGGAAGACAAGGAAATAACACTTGTTTGAGACTAACAGCAACGCTCAACGTCTTCCAGATGCCACCATTCATATTCTTCGCAATTGTAATAACCAGATAACTTGGTTTCGTAAGCTTCTTGTCTGTAATTGTTACTCAATGTAAGTCCAATTTCACTGTCGTGGAAGCGTTATATGTTCTGCATATGACCTTTACGATATACTTTGTAATATTACAGGTGGAAAAGATATTGCTATATTATTGGCCCATGTATTTTCACAAGCTCCGCGTTGAGGCTCTATAGGCTATGAGGCGCCCCATCTTGACAGATAACTCGCTAATGCTTTTAGCTGGGCTAGTTGGTATTGACTGAATGCTTATATATTACCAGGGAACATGCACACGGACACAGAGAAAGAGACACGACAACCTCTAGACTTCAACTCAACAGCTAGACTCAACCGCTAGTTGAAGTATAGCGGTTGTCCTATCTCTAAATCTGTTTCCTTGTGCGTGTTCGTTAGTACTAATATGGAAGCATCCCATCTTGACGTTTCAGATGCGTGATTACGATAAGTTCAAGGACATGTAATCTAACGATTCAATAGGCGGTCCGTCAAATAATGAGCAATAATTTAATGCAGACGAGCCAACCAAAAAACACAGGAGAAATTTACGCGCCTATATTTCTTAACTTTCCATCAAAGCTCTAACTAGATCTATGAAAGCACGTAATATTCTCGTAATATCCAGTTGCTAAGAAACAGGCATCAATCGTATTCTGTTTTTTTTTTCAGAATTCTTCTCTAAAGCTTATCCAGGAGGGCACACAAAAGTTACGCACACCTAACGTTGGAAAAAAAGCAAAAAACTTCACTACTGTAGGAAAAACACCAGCGCAGCAACAAAACACTTTTTCATCTCAGCGGTAATAAGTTCAGCATCCGCTTTGAGAAAATCACGCTTAAGGGCTACTCGAACGTGAGTCGCCTCGTGTAAAAGACGTGACAGGATGCAGTTTATTCATTTGCCAATAAAATTACCAAATATGAGTTCATTGCAGCTGGAAAACATAAAAGCGAAGATAAAATTGAAGAAGCAGCGCTTTTTGGAATTTTGTTTCGCCCGGGCTTGACTTTTAAAGAACATGTTATTTCACATCGAATATACTGAACTTATAAAAAAATGTTTCGTTTCGACAATAAAATTGTTTTGTACGCAAGTAAATCTGCACTCGCTGCCGTCGCCGTAAAGCCAGCGCCAGAGCTATGAGTACACAGCCATCCTGTGTTCCTCTGGGAATGAGCAGTCTGCTGGTGCGCAAAAAAAAAAAATCTTTGTATAAGATTTAAAGGTTAAAAAAAATAGCCTGTTCGTCGAGTTGGTATTCCATCATCAGAGAAACTGCGTGAAAAACGTGGACGAAGGGAAAATGCGCGTGTGCCGTTGTTTCCTTCCTTCGTCCACGTTTTTCGCGCAATTTCCCTGATCATGATTAAAGGGTTACACTCAAAAATTTTGTCCTTGCATTTTTTTTTTTTTGCTGGAGTGTGTTGCTGGGAGCCTGTTAGTCATAGCAAGATACATCGTACGCAGCAGCACGTGATAGGTAATTAAGTACAGGCTCCTCATCACCGACAAGTCGCAGTATCGGTTTCAGAGAGCTCCAAAAACACAAGCCGCCGGGTCCAACTGTCACCACCTAGCGCCTGCAACGCTCGACACAGAACTGTGACGCACTTCCACACAGCCCGCATGAAGAAGTCATTTTGAACAGGAAATGGGACAGCAGTGCCTTAACACACAAAACTTTGAACGGGTGCGCCGCTGGCACGGGCTCGCAAGCAGCCGCCGAAAAGTAGTCTGCTGGCGCAAGAGCGGGAAAATGAATGTCAACTATGACGTCATCATAACTTTTTGTAACGACCGCAGCCGGGAAGTAGGGGGGGGGGGGGGGGGGGGTCACCGTCGAGTCATTTTCAAGGGTGTCAATACCGCTAGGTGCGGCGTATAGCGCTGCATGAAGCACGTGGACTTCAACATTAATATGAAATACCTTCCAAGTCATACTCGCTGTTGATATATCGGATATGACATACACATGTACACAGGCTATCTTTCCTGAGAAAATTTGTGTCAGTACCCCTTGAAACTATATTTTAGTACGTACACATTACTTTGAAAACGTGACATTTCGCGCTGAAAGATATCAATGTGGCCGCAAATTGTAAACCGTTGGTCAATATACACAACAACTTACTGATAATTTGTATTGGCATGTGTTGTAATAATGTATAATGATCGTGTAGACATGAATTTGAAGTGTTGGGAAATTTTTGCTGGTGATTTGATCCCGGAAACATTGGGCCAACGTCGGAGGCCTGGTGTAGGAGCTACGTAATAGAAACCGAGCACACACGTTTTGCGCTGCAACGCCTGAGCTTCAAAAGCGTTGAGGAAGATTGACGCATCCTGCGTTTTAGAGAGCACAAGGTGTGTGTGTTATGTGTGTGCGTGTGCGTGCGTGTGTGGGTGTGTGTGTGTGTGTGTGTGTGTGTGTGTGTATACTGCTTCTTTTCTTTTTTTTTCCTCCTGTTTATTTCTTCTGTCATGTAATTAGAATACATTGCGTTATCATCCTTAGTACTATATTAAATTATCGATTTATTTATTTTTCATCTCTCCCTCTCTTTTTCTAATCCCATATTTCCCCACCTCAGTGTAGGGTAGCATGCCACCTCCTAGCATCTGGTTAATCTCCCTGCCTTGGTCTTTTCTCTCTCTTTCTTAACATATTTGCTGTATTCTATTTAAAATCAATGCTGCTCAACATTTTGTTTTGCTATTCACATATTTAGCTGTTAACTGTTCTGATCAACTATTACTTCAATGATATGTTCGCCACTGGCATGTTCCTGTTCATGATTTAGCGTGTACACCGAGGTCGTGTGCCACGTGTGCCTTGAAGTCAAGCACCATCATGTGTTTTTGGTGTCCATGTGTCTGTCAAACTGCAGACAGCAGCTTTGAGCCCTGAAAACCATTCCAAATATATTTGGCAAAAATAAAGAACTTGAATTTGAATATTCAGAAAGATATCCTCCTCCAAGCACTTTAAGACATTGACGGAAGCTATTCCTCTCCGGGCAAGATTTCGCTGGCAGCAAGCAGGAGACGAAAATGCCTCGCATGAAAGATCTGTCGAAACCGAAATTAAGACAGAAGGGACTAAGTTCTTTGGAAAGCAAGAAAAAAACTAACAAAGTCGTTTATGTATTCGTCTAAGACCGCTCGAAAGCAAAAGCCATCTTCTTGTGCTTCTTCTCAGTCGGTGTGTTGATCCTCCCCCTACCCTCTTCGAAACCCTCTCTCTGCACTTAACAGGTATTCAACTACCTCCAGGCATGGAGGCATTGAAAGCGTTGTGCACCTCAGCTGGTATGCACTGCCTCTGTGATCGGCAAACCTTTCACCAATCGATGATGTCACGTGATGACGTATTTATGTGATGTGATGTGACGTCACATGAGGGCGTCACACAGCATGACATCACGATGATATTGCATGTGAGGATAACGTGAGCGCGTGATTACGTCATTTTTGGCGTCATCGTGACATCACAAATTTAGACGATATATCGTCATCACGACGATGGAGTCATCACGTAATGATTTCTTGCAGTACTTGCTTGGACACCGACGCTGCGGTACGATGGTCGACGTCAACGGTAAATTTTCGCGTTTTATGAGGCATCAAAGGCATTCCCCTTAATAAATCATGTTTCACAGCGCATTCGGCATACCGGGTAAAAGCAGCTACAATTAAGTATTATAACTTATCAATACTTGTATCCGGACGTGTTGGTACATATTCGGGAGGTAACTGGAGAGCGAGCTAAGCCACGGCCACAGAAAGACGAAAGCTCTTCCCGTTTTCTTTCTGGGTCCGCGTCTTAGTTCACACTCGTGTTCCTCACAACGCCGTGGAGAAGCTGTCAAAAACAGTTGGCACTCGCTGAGCCCCGGTCGTCTACCTATTTCAAATCCAGACACACCCGTGGGATTTCTTCACTTATCGGGACCAGGCTGAAGATAAAAAAAAAAGCTCGGTGGAAAGTTGTCGACTTTCGTAAAGCTGCATAATGACTTCTCTAGTTGCTTTTCGAGCGTCGAATCCAGTCGCGTGTGTCTCGTCCTTTGAATGAGTGTTTTCTCATCCTGAAATAAAAGATACGCTTACATTTTGCGAAATTCGGGCTCTCTGCAATTTATTAGGATATTCTGGCGAATCTGCTGAAGTTATCTATAAGGAACAGTGACTGCGCCGTCGCACTTAACGAGCGCCTGCCTGTCGTTAGCGATAGCACTGCACGGCCCCATCATTCGGCTTTGGGCAGGCCATTTTCACAGAAATGTTGGTCATTGCTTCGTCTCTAGCATACGGGACTACATTCACCGATTATTGATAACGTAAGTTAGCAATTCATAAATAATAGCCAAGGGAACAATGACAGATGCTCAAACGAAAATGTTGAAAGAGCGGCTAGCGTCTGTCCCCATTTAACGGACATTTGTACGTGCTATGTTGTTGCTTATATGTGCAACTAAAAAATTAGCGTAGCTTGCACTAAGCCGCTCAAGTCTGGATACAGCGAAACTGGACGATTCTGAAGACTGAACTGACTGCTTCTAGGTTGTTTCTAGAACTTTTCTAGGTGATGCAGGTTCCAGCTTGCTTCTAGGTCCTGATGCTGGGTGATGCTACGTTGTTTATACGTTGATTCGAAGTGCAGAGAAAGTTCAACCATAGACAATCACAGGGACAACACGGATGTCTAAACTCCAGAGACGGAAACTCGCGCTGAAGCCAAGCGTGTGCACCCCCCATACATTTACGGGCACTTCGTCGTTGGCCTAGGTGTTCCATCGCTTCGGGGTCTTCTCGCAGCCGCCGTTGCCTTTCCCCTTCCCTAGTATTCTCTCGTTGTACGTACTCGGGATCTTCGGCTCGCCGCCGTTACTTGGCACCCATTTGTTGGGTTAACTGTCGCCTTCTACATTTTCAGTGGAGCGGTGGTGAGTAGTGCGATTTGCCTAATATCTGTGGCACACACTCTCTTATGATTATAGTTTTATGATAGGCCGCACACACAAATTACAGCTAGCCTGAGGAGCTTCGTTGTTAAAGAGGTTGAATTCGATTGTTGGAACACAATTTGTATGAACGCACGGTGACAAATTTGCCACATACGCGAAGTCGGTTCCACGATCCATTTTCCAGTGACTCTGTTGCTAAATGAAGCATTATGAGACTGCTTAAAGCCCAAGAAATGTTAAGCAAAAACAAATACAGGAATACAAGGTCTGTTGTAGCCAGTGGCGTAGCCAGGGAGTGGCACACCGGGCACGTGCCCCCCCCCCCCCCGAAATTTTTTTGGCCATGGCATACATAGCGAAAAACGGCCATTTCAAGGTGGTGCCCTCCCCGAAATCAAGGAGGTGCCCCCCCCCCCCCCCCCACCCCCGAAAAAAAATTTCTGGTTACGCCCCTGGTTGTAGCAATCATTTCACCATAAACTATTACGGTTTTCATTCTCTATTCTCAAGAAGTCTGCTAGACACGGCGAATAATGAAAAATCCACTGTGTGTGCAAATCTATTTGGAAACATTTTGACGTCGCATATCTGCACAAACAACGGAGCAGCCCCATTATGCTGCCTAAATACAATTGCTACGTGTGAACTCATTCTTAATGTGCACGTAAAAATTCACTGTCTTTACGGCGCTCTTCTTTCTGTTGTCATGTTTACCTTTTTCAGGGTAGAGTTGTTAGTCAGATATGTATGTGGTTATGGTTGTGCTTTCTATTACTTGCTTTTTGTATTATTCTATTACATTTGCGTAAATGCTTAGCATGCTTTCTTCTTGTTTTTTTTTTCTTTTTTGTTCATTTCTGCCATGCCCCTGCAGTTTTACGTCTTCGTGAGGAATACGAAATAAACGGAACGGCTGGAGCAGGACATTCTCTTCAAAGATGGACACGGTCTCATGCTTTGACAGCGAAATGTTATCCAACTCAGAAAAATAACTGGTGTCGCAAATGGTTGGCTCTCTTACTCTTTCTACAATGCAAAAAAAAAAAGTCAAATGACCCTAATTCAAGACTTTTATAGGGGTCTAACAGTGGGATAATTACGACGGTGAAAGAATCCGATTCCCAGTGACTGTGTTAGCAAGCTTGGGATTAAATCTGAGCTTGCTACTTTCTCTTCTGAGTAGATGTACACAGGATCGCCTGCTGCTGTGTGTCCATGCACGAGATGTTTGCCAAAATAATGCAAGAGTAATTTCCCCGCACAACGCGCTTGCGATTGCACATGGTGATCAGGCGTTACATTTTCCGGACAGACAGCATTGTTCCTTGCCGCGTTAGGACTATGCCGCCGGCGAAAAGCTTGCGTCATGAGTGACTACTGTCCCGAAAAAAAGAAAACACTCCACAATAAGCAATAAAATAGAAAAGAGTAGGGCGATGCGTCAGATGTGGCGTGTGCAACATCTAGAAAATTCGCCTACATTATACTACCAACAATAGAACTTTTCTGAGCGGCATAAAGTTTTAAAATGCCGCACGCTAAATCATACATCCCCTCCTCCTGTACTATTACCACCCTCTCTATCTCATTTTAAAAATGAGCCAATGAGTGTCCGTCCTGCATTTGAAAATGTCAGGGTATATCTGCGGGAAAATATTGCACTTCAAGTAATGCGAAGCTGGTTGTTGCGAACCAAAGGCCTTTAGATTTTTACCGTCCGTCCGTCCGTCCGTCCGTCCGTCCGTCCGTCCGTCCGTCCGTCCGTCCGTCCGTGCGTCCGTCCGTGCGTCCGTCCGTCCGTCCGTCCGTCTGTCTGTCTGTCTGTCTGTCTGTCTGTCTGTCTGTCTGTCTGTCTGTCTGTCTGTCTGTCTGTCTGTCTGTCTGTCTGTCTATCTATCTATCTATCTATCTATCTATCTATCTATCTATCTATCTATCTATCTATCTATCTATCTATCTATCTATCTACATTTCTTGCGGTTCATGCAGAACTTTCCTATCGTGCAAAACCATATAACCATAATCTAAAAATACGGTAATATTGCTGTATTTTGACACCTTTAATATTCGCTTATTTTACATAAGAAGGCAAGTTTCGATTGTGTTTCTATAAGCGTGCTTACTATGAAGTGCATATTAACAAAAGGAGTCGCTATTTCCATTCGTGGAGTAGTAATCAGAATTAATTTTATTTCTGTGTGTTATTTGTCACCGTTTTCCACTAACACTCTGGATAACACATGGACACTTAAACTGGTGGTAATTTAACTTCAAACTACAAGTTGTCCTCTTCATGCGGAAATTATCATAAAAACATATCTCCCTTAAGGACCCTGCAATGTACAAGCCCATTAGATAGTTAGCTAATATTTCATCTCACTGTGACATTCTCGTTACGAAAGCTTGGTCCGATAGTAAATTTCTGAAAAAGAAAGAAAAGCGAGAAACAACAGCTCCTTAATATGTGCTGTTGAAAATGTGCTCTAACCTATCGTATCCAAAACGTCTTGGCAAAGTATCGGATTATTTTAAGGGAAAGTTCTCACGTTGATAGCTATATAAAGGAGTACTTTTGTGCCTTCCTCATCAAGCCATAATAAAAAGTGCACCCCTAGAAGTTCTCATTGTCTTTCTGCTTCCCCTCAATTCAAGATCACGGCAGCTCCTGTATATATCGGAATACAATGGGCAAAGTGTAGGAAGCCATAAAACTGCAGCCAGCCTTTAAAAATCAACGCCTGCAATTTCTAATGCACACGTGGCCCTTCAGTTGCATTTGTTTGTTGTCTGCTTCGAAACTTCAACGCCTCTAAAACCGTCGGACGAACACTGAAGCGCAAACACGGCGCGCGAGTATACTTGGGTATGCGGCATAGCACTGCTTTGCGCGGAGAAATGCGTCCATCTCCAGCCGAGGCGAGTGGGCAACGAAAACCACACGTTGTTGAGAGACAACATGTCGTGGAGCTGGCAATCATTCGTCATGCTAGATGTTGGCGACATTTTGGCGTCTTCGCTTCTAGCTTCCTTTTTTGTTTAGCACCTGTATTATAAATGTGTTTCTCGAGAGCTTTGTTTAATTAAGAAGTTAAGCACAGATCTAGTTCTTGTTCTTGTTGACCTTCTGCTGTGGCTCACACCCACTGTGGGGGATTGGCCAAGAATTGAGTGGTCTATGTGAAGAAGCTTCTTAATCGTCGCCAGATTTGCTCTCGCAAGTAGTGTATATTGCCACGTGTGTTATTTTGGTGTAATCTGATTTTACCCGCAAAAAATGTTTGCAACGCTTGGCGGAGACTGCGCCGCATTGTTCCAGAAGCTTCGCGATTGTTTAAGATCATTTCGTTCAGATTTCGTGCAGGACGCAAATAGCCTAGTTTATTTCAAGCTTACGCGGCCACCAGTGATAACGCTGCAATCTTCGATAGCACAAGCATGAAAGCCGATGCGCTTTACCGCTTGTCAGATTACTCAACTGCCGACGACTGTTCACCCTGCTATCAGCTCACAGCGTGAATCTCTTGTACACTGTCGTCCTTTATGAAAGGGAACACGCGAGCTCGTGGCCGGCGCACTGCGGCGGCTGCCTACAGCACCATCAACCGATACCTAAAGAAAACGCGTCCGCTTTTGGCGGCACCGCCTGTTGCGATATCGGAGCGGGAGCGTAATCTAGCAGCGCTTGTCCGACAGCCATGACTCGTTATTTTGTTTATCAATAGATGACTCCAAAAGCGGACGTGCTTTCTTTAGATATCGGTTGATGGTGCTGTAGGCAGCCGCCGAAGCGCGCCGGCCACGCGCTCGCGTGTTCCCTTTCATAAAGGACGACAGTGTACGTTGCATTTGCGTTGTCCGGACACAGGCTCACTCAAATAAAAAGTTTAGCCTTGAATACCCTGACTGCTGCATTCGTTAACATCACAGCCACGTGACAATATACAGCTTTTTGTTGCAGTTGTTAGTGCAAACAGTAGGTCGTATTCACGTTCTAGGGCACGTGGAAAATGTGATAAATAAAACGAAAGAGTTGAAATTAGAATTGTGCAAATAATTATAGGAACGATGCGGAACTTGCGTAATTAGGAAGGGTACATTAAACAATTTCGTCTAAAAATGTGGACGCACTGTAAAAAATACAATTAAATAAGAAAACGTCAAAGGGAAGAGTGACTGGAAGCGATCGCGAAACTCCTGAACATGGCGAGAGTACGCCCATGGCTCAGTCCGCATGCCCATGTTCGCAGGGAAAGGTTGCTGTGATAGCTCTGGTAGTGCGCTAACTCAATGACGGGACATTAAAAAAACGTTGACGCCAGACATAAAATCTGTGGAACGAAACAATAAATAACGCAACTTGAGAAATTTCGGCAGAATGCACATTTCGAAGAAAGTAGCTGGGGCGTTCTTTTCCAGCCATACATTCCTTGAATATCTACATCATGCGCATATACAGTTTAGAACTAAAAAGTTGAAACTCATCGAGTTTGCAATAAGCCGTACGGAAGCATGAAAACAATCAACAGAAAGGCAAGTATGATATTGCAATTCCAAACTTCGCACTAAAATGTCAGTTTCTTCGCAAAGGCGTTGTAACCAATGCGAAAGCCACAAATTGAAATGTTATACGAATTAAGGCTAGCAGCTCACTCATTTACCATCCCACTTGGCGTTACTCAACGAATTCCTGGGCGTACGGAAACGTGGCCGCTGCTCCTGTCTGTCGCTTGAATGCAAACTCAGCGGTGCTGGCACAGCTAGTAGAGATGTATGAGTCGTCTACTGATTCCTGCCAAGTGAAAGGGCGTGCAAAGTACGGAATTTCTGATGGAGCCACGCAGCTGCCCCACTGGGGCGCACTGAGCGTCAGGTCGTGGTGCCTCTTTCCCCCCTTAGAAAGAACCTGTGAGAGCGCGGAGGCACTGGGAAACAAACCAGAACCTCATATACTGAAGTCGCAGGCTTCAGCCGCACGAACGGTACTCCCCCCCCCCCCCCCTCTCCCCCCGCCTTATGCGCCGAATGTTGCGCACAGTAACCAAGAGAAGAGAGAAAGAGAAAGTTAGAGAGGTGAACCAGATGGTAGTATCCGGTATGCGACCCTGCACCCAAGATAGTGAGAGAGCAACGAAGAGGAAAGGCAGGGAGTTGAACCAAGC
The DNA here is from genome assembly GCA_030522465.1 of Rhipicephalus appendiculatus. Lineage (NCBI taxonomy): Eukaryota > Metazoa > Arthropoda > Arachnida > Ixodida > Ixodidae > Rhipicephalus > Rhipicephalus appendiculatus. The sequence continues at coordinate 24,240 of JALIZH010015515.1, forward strand.
TTTGGCTCGGTTGGCTACCCTACAAATGAGATGGGGGGAAAGGGGGGAATAATAGAAAGGAAATGAGAGAGAAGAAAGAAGAAGATTAAGAAAGAGATGAATGAACAGTGAATCAACTACACAAAGATGTCATTGAGTCAATACGGTGGGTGTGTTTTTACTTCATAGGAAAGTGACAAAAGAGCCAATTAAAAGAGTGTATTTGTGTTTGTTGTTTGTTGTTCAGTGTATTTGATGCTTTGTAGTTTGTGAACAGCAAAATGGTTTCGCAGTAGCAACAGTCCTCTGTACATGTGCTCTCGGTGAAGTGACACACATTAAGCTGGCGACTAACAGAACCTGATAATAAGCGTTGTCGAAACGGCCCGACTTAAACAACATGAGAAGCTGCCCTACTCGCTAATAAATTGCATGACGATAATATCCCTTCTCCTTAAAAGTAAAAAAAAAACTCTGTGGAGATGGCTCGACGGCTTTGCCAGTATAAGTACTAGAGAGCGTCTTCCGTGGTCGTATATAAATGAAACTCCGGCTCTTAATTGCTCAAGATTGGGCCGCTCTAAGATTAGGAAGAAACGGAAACACTCTTCCTTTTCGTTGTAAGGGCGCTAAAAGCTTTTTGTCTCCATCAGCTCCACTCTAATCAACGAGAGTTCCGTCGAAATATATTACAGCGAGAGATGTGGCGATAAAAGCACCCAGAAAATGTTCTCTCTTTATTCCCGTCAAAGACATCGATGTACAGTGCAGGGAGGGCCTCAAAAGAACGTGAAAAAAAAAAAACCAAACCCATACATTTTGAAAACCTGGGGCTTATAAAATCATCTCAAAATAGAAGTTTCTCGCCCAGCCCCGATCTGCAGCTATTGATTTTTCTATTAGGCGCGGCGCTGCTACTATGCCTCTAATGCAGCGGGAAATAGTAGGAAAATGAGCTAACCGAATTTTGCGAGCTGTTTTTTTCTCATCGAAAACGTTCCCGCTATCCAGTAAAACATCTAGCCATGCCTATACTCTCCCTGGCAAACTCTGCTTGTTTGATATCAGCCCGTGTCATTGACATTTTTTCTGTTATTTTGATATTTAACACATTCCAAATTTTACGAACAATTTAGGCTATACTATGCCACTTTTAGTGTGCTTTGAGCTGGCTTGTACTTTCGTTACCTACTGCTTGCACAGGCGAGGACCAACAACAGTGAGAGCAAGAGGGAGTGAGGGAGGGGAAGAAAAGTATAGGCAGTAGGCGTGTTGCCAAGGAATCATGATCACTCGCGAAGCGAAAACTAACAGAAAGAGACCATGAGTACGTACACCTCAGGGAAGCGGCATGGCGAAATGTTGCCTTATAAACCTACTGTTGTTTAGAGTATTAGGTCTTCATTATTCTTCCTTTCCGTGTTTAAAGTAGAATATTTTAATCCCCTCTGCTTATTGTTTCAATGTTTCAGTTTTTCTTTTTTTCTTTTTTTGTTATAGAGGGTTACTAGTAAGCAACTGTGGGATGATGGTTTCTCCGTGCCCTACTGAACACGCGCGTTTCGCATTTTCTCTACTAAGTCCTTTAATTGTGTTGACAGTAACGTATCTAGGTACTCCAAACAAATCCTCGCCGGTGATCTGACGATCCACGTAAAATGCGCGTGCTATCAGATCCTGCCGTACCATGCGATCAATGCGCTGTGGTTGTGATAAAGGTAACATAGTCGCTCATGCGTTCGCCTAAGACAATTTGAAGGCGAAATCCAGTTTCTTCGACATCTTTGCCTTCTCAATCGATCGTGCTGGCAACCGAGTGGCACGCTACATATAACGGTTTGCATTATCTCTGGAGCTCGCCTGCACTTTAGTGAGGCGCCGATGTTGGGTTGCACTGCTGGAAGTCGTAACCAAAATGTTTTAAAAATAACTTAAGCCGTGTAGGCCACAATTACATACTGTGATTTTATTACTAACACAAGTGCAACGCCTGGTCCGAAAAACTATATCACGGAAACATTCCTGCGACGGTGAAAATTGCATTGAATTGTACAAACGCAATCCGCAGGAAAAGCGCAATTTCTCTCACTCGTCCCCTGATTGCGCAGGCAGGTTTGCAAGTTGCGCAAACAGCACAACAGAGTACAAGTATACTGCCATATAAATCTGCGAATGTGCGTTGCGAAACACCGCTGCTACAGGAACGCGAATGGCACATGTACACGATACATATACACGGGAACTCGTGCTTGAATGCGCCGCTTTATACCGCCCAAAAACGCCCACGAATTCGATGCGTTACGCCGACCGTGCGTGACAGCGCTTCCGAGATATTCACGAAGATAGACTCCGGAAAGTGAACCAACCGTTTTAAACCACACCGACTACATCTATGCGAAAGCTTCCAGAGATGGCGCACTATGGAGATTCATTTCGTTCTGATCTCCGCAAAAGCGTGTTTTTTTTTCTTTTTAGCGCCACAGCATTTGTGTATATACTGTCGAAGTCCGATAGACCATTCATGAGGATCGCGGAGAACGCGGCCAAGCGTGCGCCGATGGCGCTGTCGCATTTTCCGCTCTACGACTCTGCGCCGATCCTCTGTCCTGAACAAGGGTGTTATGTTGTGTAGATGCACCGAGCTCTCATTTGAGCGAAGTCCCTCGATTTTCTTGTACTGCGTTCTTCAGTGTCGCGAGCACCGAGTGAAACTATTGTTTCCCTTGCAAGCAATTCCGGTCGAACACTTTTCCGAGTGTGAACACTTTTTCCGGTGAACACTTTTTCGAGTATTTTTGAGAAGTTTTCTAAAAATACGAATCGGTGATTCTGGTAAAAGATAAATGTTTTCTTCAATACAAGCGATAATCCAAGCATTAGTTTACTTGAGCGCCAATTATATCACTGTCACAGTAATTGTTGTAAAATAGTTGATTGATTTCATTCAAACATTGTCAGCAGCTGGTACCTTTGCACCACCTGGTTGAGCAGTTCTCAACTACGTGTATATTTCAACGTGGCCTCTGAAATCCCTTTCGAGTACGCTCGGAATATGAGGGAAACCCGAGGAATTGACCAGAATACACAAACGGCGACGGGTCAGTGCCACTGCCCGTTGCCAAACTCAAGATTAGAGTTGCCTCCAGAATTTTTTAAACACTCCGTACCTGCTTGTCTTTTCTCAGTGCTTCTCATCTTGCTCCAAACTCTCGTAAAAGATACACTTGGACAGGTCTTGTTGGGTCGTAACGTCATTATGATCGGAAGCATTTCGGAGGGACACTATTCCCATAGAAATTAAGAAAATAGCTGTGCAGTAGGATAACTTTAAAGCTGACTGCTTTCGTTGCGGCTTCATTCGAGCTCGGTCAGGACATGCTGTGGTACCACGCCGTGAAACTTCGCCGCGCTTCTGTCAGAGTCTCCAAAAACCGACAGGAAGCCGTCCACGACCGCATTCAAAGGCAGTAACCACACAATCTTCTGCATAGTATACGAAGCTGGCAGATTTCAGCATCGCAGTCTTGCAAATGCCAAGGCGAGAAAAAAGATACAAAAACCCAAAGGATAACTAAAACAAGAAAACAAGAAGAAATAGAAGAACATTTAGGTAAACCAGATTGCCATATTCATTTGGTCAGCGATGCGCTGGCGAGGAGTAAAGCGCAATAGGAGAGAAGGAGCCAGTGATAGCCTACCAACGATTGTTCAAAACGTAACAATAACTGGAGAAACGCCAAAACTTGCAGGTGCGAGCGTTCACTGCAAATACTGCACTTACTAACAAACACTACACAATTTCAGTGCAACTTTCTCAATCTATCAAATTACAAAAAAACAAGCTTTTTATATTTTGATACGTCAAATTAACGAAAACAATTACGATTTCAATGCCGAGTTTGAAACGAGACAATCTAAGAAGCACACGGGCTCAAAGAATACCGGCCGAAGCAACGCGAAAGGTAACCCTAATCACCGGAGGCGCTAAAGAACAGGGAGTGATCACGGCTGGTTGTTGCGATGTAGGAAGGGGCTTGGTTCGCGAGCAGCGGAAACGACCCCATTTCACAATGGCCATTCCGAAGCTTGAAGCTCTCCAGGTTTTTCGAATGGTGGATCCATTGAAGCGAGGTGGTTTCATCTAATGTAGGCCTGTATATACGAGCAGCTGGTGCCGTCGCTATACGAGTCCGATATACGAGTCCGACACAAATAGCACGGAAAGGGGTTGTCTGTCGTCGTCCGATGCATTCGTGCGTCCATTGTGGTAGCACATTCATTGCGATAGTAGTATGAATACACACTCCGAGTACCGTTCCCTCCTCCCCCCCCCCCCCCCGATCTGTTCTTCTCTGTCCTGAAATCTGTAATTTGTTTCCGTGCTAGGAAAATCTAAAAAAGGATGTATGTGTGACACACTGAGCAGTGAGATTCTGATTAGGGGACATTATTGTTTCTATTTTTGAGACTTATGCAGTTGGCGTTACATAAATTGTATGTTGTATGTGCCATGCATTTCTTTAAATATCTATGTGGCTCTGAGTACGTCATTGGACAGGTAATTTTCAAACACTTCGTGTCGTATGACCGGCCCACTCAAGGGCTCATGAGATGATCCTGTCCCTCATTTGTGCTTCAACAGTTCTTAGGGACACGTCACTATAAATTCTGCTGTTCGTTACTCAGCTCGTTCCTTTGTCACAGATGTCAGTAACACAAGAAGAGTAGTATATGTTTTACTGCCATATTGTTTACAAAAATTTCTTGGCTCAGCACTTACGGACTCATGTCGGCTCCCATAGCTTCCTACTGGCGTTTTTGTGGAAAAAAAATGTAATTTTGAAAAAAAAAGAACGAGACGGCCCGATATGTACAGCACAATATCATTAGTTTGACGTAAGGGACACGTGGGTAGCGGATAGTCATTGGCACAATAGAAGCATTCACCTGAGGAATGCTGACCGCCTGTCTCCACTAACTGAACAGTCAATATAATTTCCTTAATTACTCCTGCGATAGTATTCTCTAATCATCATAAAATGTCTCCCTCCGCAATAAAAGTAGTTACAAGGGCAACGAGCACATTACGGATTTCCCTGATTTCGAAGACTTTCGGACAAATTTCTCAGAACACCCTGTATAGCCGTGCTCATATTAGAGGATGAAATAATAGTCCATACCTTGTTCACCGATCTGGGTATAATGCATCTGTGACATATTTTTATACATATAGACGCATCGTGCTAAATGCTAAGAATATTTTTAGAATACATAAGGCGTGAAACATGCTAAGTTTATGCCTTAACTAGACCAGAAAAAGCACTCGTAGGCTGTCCGCCCACGATAGCAGCGTCACCTGACGTAAATAAAATAAAATTAAAATTAAACAGAAAGTATGAAAACTAGGACATACAAATCACGAAAAACTAACCAACAAATTGTTAAATGTAACGGCGTATAGGCAACAGTACCTATCACAAAAATAAAGAATCTCGAAGATTTTGCCACGCTCTGCCCATTCGACTTTGCGTCACTCACGTTATGAGTGAGCATTACAATCATTCGCTTTGCAGAGACCATTCATAACAGACTTTTCTTGGCATTATGATCCTTCTTGCTCGCGGAAGTCACATTTTATTAGCCCTCTCGAATGACGTCTCGTCGCTCTAAAAAATTTTGAGTTTAATTACTGTGCTCCAAGCGTGCTCCATTTTTCAGAGATAATCATTTCTTCACTCCCGCAAACTCCACCGGCCTCGGGACTTTTGAAACGCTGTACAAAAGGCACGCATCAAGTGAAGGCACTGAAAACACCGTCATATAAATCGCTCCAACATTACGGCTTTTTTCAGGTGGTGCAGTGGCCCTAAGGGAACAAAGAAGATGCCCTTATTCTTCGTGACAAACGACCATCCGCAGATGTTTGTACCGATAACCTTCAACCCTCCCACGTCGACGGCTAGAGCCAAGGGAACGGCGTGATTTGTTTCCGTAGTCGGGAAGCTGGTGGCCATCATCAGGTATCGATCCACCGTCGGTGCCGTGAGTAGGCCTCCCCACCAGGAAAAGTTTTCGTTCATTCGAGATGGTTTGATATGCCCATAAATATGTTTCTTTGCAGGGCACTTTTTTAATGCGTGACCCCATACTAAAGTCTTTCATGCGTTTACTGCCATGCCGCTTCCTGTGTTATCATTTCCTCTAGTACTTTTGGTCGGACGCAGATCTCCTTTTAAACTGAACGCACCTTCTTCGGTGGGGTTAATCTACTCCCTCTTTGCACTCTACTGACCAGACGAGTTTTTTTGTAGAAAAAAAGAAAACCCAGCGCATTCAAGCGCGAAACTTCTGGCTCCCCACAGACGCCGCACTTTTTACGTACACGAGGCTTGGAATTTTAGTTTAGTGGAGGAAATCGAGAAAGTTTCCAACCGACTGCTTCCGTACACGTAATAATTTGTTAGACAATGTCAAACAATAAGATAACGTAGGACAAATTATGGCATGCAAACCATCGAGTATGAAATTATGCCTTCATGCAATATGTATCCTGCCATTGTTAAAGTAGACAGAGATTGTGAAAAAGTTCGTGAATTATAAAATAATTAACAATTAACATGTTTCTTGTTTCGAATTCGGATGTGTTGTAGGAATGTTGATGTTATCGGGACTTCAATAATGATGAAACTGTTTAGTGACTGAATGAAAATGTTACTAAGTGTTAGTGTTACTAAGCATCACTAGTTTCTTCGTCAGTGATTTATTTTGTGTTGCTACTGCACTTGACGTTATGCTCTTACTGAGATTGCGTCATTACTTTGATTATGTTAGGGTCTGTAATAGTCAATACTGCAATTAGTGATTTTATATTACCGTATTATTGATTATGTTCAAAGTTGATTTGGAACTTTCAAATCTGTTGCTTCTGCTGCCCCAGTGACGTAAGGCCTTAGTCAGGAGGCTTAAGTCCTCAATTTGCCTTATCTCGACGGCATGCCCTGTATATTTGTTATGCCCAAATAAGGTACATTTATATATCTATAAGCAATTTTGGCGTACGAGTTTCAACAGTCAATATAAAAAAAAGCACGACGATCTGAAACAAGCCAGCAAACATAGGGGAAGGAAACAGTTAAAAAATAAATATAAGTTTTTTTCATAGACAGAGGTCACTCATATTTTTAACAAAAGAACTTTGTCATATAATTTTTTCTAATAGATCCGTTCCTGTGAACAGTTTTTGTGTTCACTGGTTGTTTTTGTTGTTTTTTTCTCTCTTTTTAATACAGCGGCTGGGTTTATTCACTAGAACCGAACCATTATATTTCTTATTTAAATGGCTCTTCAGTTTTTCAAGCCTTTTTTTCACTCTTTTTGCTGTAATATTCCTAAAGCTGATATTATACAAAGCCATTGTCTGTACCTCTTTCCGTCCCGTTACGCGAAACTTCTTTTTGAGGATTTTTTTTCTCGATTACGCTGTAATAAGATTTCTCGAAATCTGCCTTTCGCACTTGCTATTGGTGTATAACTCACCAAAAAGCAGCTGATAATGAGCATGAGTATCGAGAAAGTTCTGATATCATTTGCGATCCGTTCTCGCTTGACAGTGTGTCTCTAGGGTAGCGAAAAGCAGGAGTCATTTGGCGCTGCCGCTGATGGGAAACCCTCCACGATTCCGTTTCTTTCCGTTTTTTTTTTTTTTTTTGCGCAACACAGATTTTAGAGAGACCGAGCAGTAGGAGATTCCTTTTGTCCGAAATCAACATGAAGGAAATGAGACTGCGTTGATTCACCAATAACTACGCCGAAAACTGTAATTTGGTAACGAGCTTAGTTATAAAGCACGGAAAATAACTGAAAGCATTCTAACCTCTTCTCAGTGCTTCAGTGTTAGCCTGGAACTTGTTTTATACGTTTTGTGGCGCAAGCACAACCCTTTTGTGCATTAAAACGCGCACTTTCTGACAACTCTTTAGTTGTAGTTCAAGGCCACTCCATCAGAAATGTAATGCTTCGGTTCTAGTGAATTAACCCAGCCGCTCTATGAGAAAGAGAGAGAAAGAAACAGGAAAAAGCTCGCGTGGGTTATTTCTCTTCCGCCCGCGACGCATTATGTCATTATCAACTTTAGTTTCCCTCTTCATGCATATTTCTGCGCTTTATATAAACACCACAATTCATCGCCGAAGCGTTTGCGCTGTCTGAATTCTTCCTCTTTTTCGCAAGGAGGCTGCGTATGTCGTAGGATAGACACAATGTGGCAGGAACTATGACAAGATGTAGTAAGGGTGGCACCAGATAAGTTTTTCAACAACAGAGTGTTTTATACTGAGTTCTACCAAAACTTTGGTGACGTATTTCCGTCACAGATATGACGTTAATAAAGGGACGCTAAAGCACGAGAAAGAAAAAATCTGTAAGGAAAAGCTTCCCCGCCCGGTATCGAACCTACGACTTCTGGGACGCAACGATAAGCGCACGGTGCTCTGCCGAGAAAGCCACCGAAGCATGTCCACTTAATTTGACAAACGCGCCTTATACAGTGAACTGTCCCTTGTACGAACGTTGGTTTAACGAATATTTCAGAATAACGAACTTTTAGAAAATCTCCGGCGATTTTCCTATGCATGCTATGGAAAAATGTTTGACTTAAACGAATTGCTGAACACTGAATATTTCACTTCAACGAACTTCTTCTGCGGACCCGGGCTCATTTTTTAGATCAATTCAATGAAGTTTTCCGCTATGCAGCATCGACGTAGCCGATGCGTGCCGCCCCGAAATCGCCCATCCATCGACTGCCGTGCATTGTGACTTGCGCATGCAGCGCCGCCGAGATAAAGCGACCGCGCCGGAGACGAAAGCGGGCTACGTGCGCTTCTGTACCTGCGCAGAACCATCAGATTTGAAAATTGTTTCCAGTATTCGTCCGGAACAGAAAGAAGAGTGTGATAACGAAGTTATAATGGCTGATGCGGGTTCAAAACCTGCATCTCAAGCCTAGACTGCAGGATATGTTAAAAAATTACACCATCTTCCGCTAAAGGGAACCATGTGTGGATGTGAAGCAGCGGGCGCTAACGCTTACACTGGCGGCGGCGTTCACGCTGGCGCTCATCGCAGCGTTGCGCAGGAGAGAAAACTGGGGAGGCGCAAAGCACGCAGTGACGGACCGGTGTTTCCTACTGGAACATGCCAATCGCTGCTATTGGGCAAGGAGAGACAGAAGACTCCAACTGTACACAGAGACCCGCAGTCCGCTTTTAGTTAACGCACACGCCGCGAATTTTTATTGTTCAACAACGCACAGGAGAAATCTCCCATAGGCACCACCTTGGAGGTCAAGATCCGTTGCCATATATACGGGGTGGCTAGTGAACGGTTGTGCAGCGCGAGCAGTCGGTTTTTTCAACCAAGGAACTCGCTAGCAGACACTGCCTGCGTCGGCGTCGCGAGGCAAGAGAGGGGGGAGCGTAGGGGAGGAGAGAGAGGGGGGTGACGCGCATGCGCAGTGGGAGTGTGGACGCCGCGGGCAGGGATGCCTAGAGGAGAGAGGGGGGGAGCGTAGGAGGGGAGAGAGGAGGGGAGGTGCATGCGCAGTGAGGGTGTGGTTGCCGCGGGGAGGGATGCCTAGAGGAGAGAGAGGGGGGAGAGGTTTTTTATTTATTTGTTTTTGAAAGGGTTTGCGCATGCGCAGTAAGGGTGGTCATGCCGCACACCACCACCACCGGATGAAGCTTCGCCATAAGATGCTTCACATCTAAAAGTGGCGAGACTTCATGTAGAAGCAGCAAGCTGTGCCAGAGGCAGCGCACAGAAACGTAGACTCTCTGGACAGATTTGTCTCTTCTGTCGGCTTTAAGGGCACCTGTCCGAATGAAAATTACAAAATTATTTTCAAGATGAAGGGAACTTCATACTTTTGAATGGATCTCTGCTGTGGCCAAAGCTGTTCCGTATTTCAGTGAATATTCAGTTTAGTGGACTTTAAGTTATGTGAACTATTTCTTTGAGTCCCTTGAAGTTCACTTAGAGTTCACTGTATCTGTCGCACATTCTCTCTCGCACGGTGCTCTCTGTTGGCGGGGCTAGGCGGGGCGCGTGGTGCTGCCTTCTGTGAACGGGGAAGTGAAGTAATGCGGCATCACATTTACTAGCGCTCATAGAGAGCGAATCGGCGACGCCGCAGTTAAAGCATGGCCTCGGCGATTGCACGCTGGCGCGTAATATCGAAGGCCATTGTTAAGCGTCTCGATACTAGCGGAAAACACTGGCCGCACTATCATTCGGGAGTTGCCCCTGACGTAGTTACGCTCTTTGCCATTCGCTTCCTGTTAGCGTGTGACGGCTCGTTAGCGGAGTAGTGCAGCTTCCACATGCACCAAAGGTATTGCACCGCCAACCGCTTTGAGTGCTACAGCACCGACTAATAAAAATGCTGCAGTAAGCGCTGCAGAAAGCCCATGATGTCGATGGCCGCATGTCGTGCCTTGGTGGAGCGAGTGAAGCCAGCGGGACGTCAAACCCCTGCGTGCGTTCACGGTTCAAGCTACGAACCTTTGCCTCCCGTGTTGCTGAAGCGCAGTGTGGCAGTGTATGCATGAGCACAGGCGTGCGTTACCCTATAACTCGGGCGCGCGCACTGTGCCCTTGTTTTCCTTAATTTACGACTCTTTGAAGGAGTGCATATCGAGCACCATTTTTTATGTGCTTGTTGATGTCATCTTTGCGCGGGATTCACGATATGCTGTGTCCAGGTATATGCTTACAACTTCAGCTAACAATGTTTAAATCATGGATCATGGGCATTAGTCGTCGCCATAGATAGCCACTTGGCACCAATGTCGGTGCATCAACGTCAAACGTTACTATACCTGCGAAACAACAATAGACAATATGCAAGCTGTCATATATCACTACACAATAGGCACTACTTCTGTCAAGACGCGTTTCACTTTCGTGTTATACCGATTCCTATGACGGAGGGATCAGCCATGCATTTTGCATTTTCTTGTTTCACTCGAAGTGTTCTCCTTTTCTGACAATCCATTTTCTCCTTTCAGTTTTTCTCTATTTTGTGAAATTCTTCAATGCCCACTTTTACTTCCCTCCCTTTCATAAAACCAAACTTCCTTTTTTCAATGCCTCACCCTACTTGGGATTATCTCTACATTTTCTATAGTTATGCACTTGCAGAATATTAGCTTGAGCATTTGCTTCATAGCTTTATTCCTTTCATACTGTTTTTCTTTCGGGGCACCTTTTAAATGATCAATCGTGAAGGAGGCTCTCCAAGGGCTGGTAATTATGCATCGTATCTATACCTTTTCTTTACTGTAAGATCCGCCTTCTTCATCCTGCTACCTTCAATAAAGAAAGACCATGATTACTTCATAAGATCCCACACTTTTAATTGATCCCTTTTCTCTCAATAACCGACGGCCTTATCTAAAAGCAGCAGACCATCCTATTGGAGGGCTTTCTGCTGGTATATTGATTTTGTATGGTCGCTTTTCATTCCTTATCGAAGTTTTGTTTTTCACTTCAACGTCAAGTTTGATCATTTGCTTTCAGGATGTCATCCGCCCTATTTACCTCTGGTCAGTCCATGCAAAAATATGAGTGAAAGCTTCGACGGTGCACAAGCGATATCTAAAGCCATGTGGGCTTTTATATTGCTTGGTTCTACGCTGAATACATCATTCTTCCATGTTGTGCACTTCAAAGATGAAATAAAAAGGAATGAAATTGGGTTGCTATAGCCTGCGACAAATATTGTCGCCGAATATTTTCCTTGCGACCACCTCCGTTGTTTTGATTTCCTGTAATATCGATGAGGAGCTCTTTTTTACACCGAAGCCGTCCCCGACACCGTCGCCTTTGTGGTAGTAGTAGAAGTAGTAGTAGTAGTAGTAGTAGTAGTAGTAGTAGTAGTAGAAGTTGTGTTGGTAGTAGTAATAGTAGTAGTAGTAGAAGTTGTGTTGGTAGTAGTAATAGCAGTAGTAGTAGTAGTAGTAGTAATAGTAGTAGTAGTAGTAGTTGTAGTAGTAGTAATAGTAGTAGTAGTAGTAGTAGTAGTAGTTGTAGTAGTCGTGGTGGTAGTAGTAGTAGTAGTTGTAGTAGTTGTGGTGGTAGTAGTAATAGTAGTAGTAGTAGTAGTAGTAGTTGTGGTAGTAGTAGTAGTAGTAGTAGTAGTTGTGGTAGTAGTAGTAGTAGTAGTAGTAGTAGTAGTTGTGGTAGTAGTGGCAGTAGTTGTAGTACTTTTGGTGTAGTATTTGTAGCAGGTGTCACGAGGGTCACGTGACAAGAAGGGAGATTGAATGAAAAAATAAAATGATGAGGATGATGACGACGACTCTTTGTGCCGAAAATCATAACCATCATTATCATGACAGCTTGTTTTGGTAGGCTGAAAATTGGACTAGTTGGCATAGATTTATAAATCCATAGGGAACCGCGTCGCGAAGTACGACAACATCTCGGAGGATGTTGTTCGCTCGTTCGTCCACTTGGCAGCCCTCGCAACTCGGGCTGCCCGTATTCATGGCAGGTTAAACGAAGTGTTTAAAGGGACCGACAACTGCCCAGAACATGAACTGAGATTTCTCTAGTGATGGAAAGATTGTGCGTCGCACTGACTCAAACCAACCCTCTTTTTTTTCGTGAGACGTAGATTTATATTTTTATTTCTTCATGGAAAGACGCGAAAAATGACCTTTGGCGGCCTCTGGTGGCAAATACCTGAACGAATCGATGTACCATGTCACGTGGCCGTTCATTGCCGTAGACTGTTGAGGATCTTTTTGTTGGTACTCAAATATTGTTCGTTTCTTTATAGTGAACGATATTACTCCATAAAAATTTATACATAGGCCTGCGTTAGTAGTATGCATTAAAGCGGCGCTCCCATCGCGTGACGTAATGATACCATGCTCGTCAGCGCGTCCTGAGCAACTTTTCAGCGTGCTCATGCAACCGTGCACGCAGGTTGCAGGTCGCTAAGATTTTTGAGCGACATAATTTTGCTACCTACACTTCGTCTTAGAAATGACGCGCACTGCTACTCGGCGCGGCCGTGCATATGCGTGGTGACGTTTTCGGTGACTTGGCTTGGCTCGTGTATCGAGAGAGTAACGCCGCCGGTACAAGCCAACCATGATACAGGCACAGGCAACCTTGGGCGCAGGCGCACAGAACGCGGTATAAATACAGGGAAGGTGCATAATGCCACATCATCTCATTGTAGCAGGTTGTTATTTTCAAAAATAGTTGAAAAGCTCAAAATAAAGGTGGTTAGGCACAGTTATAGGAACTCCTGCGAAAGCAGAACGACGACAGCTTTCACACATCGCGAGAAGGCCTGGCGGCATCGCTATCAATTCTCAGCGTTGCTGGAGGAAAAGTACATGTGTGTTTAGAGCCTTTCAGATCGAAAAATACTGCTTGTAAAATAACTACGTGCTTTTGGGACTAACTACTGCAGCTACAAACACTGCGAAGGGTGAGCTGTCTGTCGCGCCGTAAAAAAATGGGTCGAGAAAAATCAGTTGTCGGTCCCTTTAACCGTAACTCAATGAAACTCGCACCATATTGTTTGCTATATTGCGGCTAATCAGTAACTTAACCAAGAACATTTACGCATTATATTTACTATTCACTCTAGGTCGAATAAAGCTTCATTGCGTTAACAAGGCATTCGAAAATGACCGATCACATTTTTGCGGCAACGCACACGCTGCATCGTTATTTCTTCGGGCGTTAAAGAAAGCTTGCAAGATACAAAATAGAATCGCGGCATAGCGCTTGTGCACTACCGTACTGCAGCGTGATCAGACATGCTTCGAGAGAAACAAACGGCGTGCTGAATGTGGTGAAATAAGTGCTAGCTGCTTCGGTGTCGGCTTCCCAGTGCACTGAGCATTTTTGACGGCGGCACACGACTAGGAAGCGCCGTCATCGGGGATAAGCGATAGGCTTGCGGTCCGAACGGTCAGCCCCATACAAAGCCAGCCCCATACATTGACATAATAGAGAGGGGGGGCCGCTGCGACAGACCTTCGCCCCACCCTCCCCCCTGAAGGGGAACCCTGCGCACGCCTATGATAGCCTTGTGTAGTATAGTATATCCAGTGGGTGGGAAAGGGGAGTGAGGGTGAGGAGGAAAGATGTGAGGGTGAAGAGGAGGATAAGATGAGAGAATCAATGAATTATTGTTCTTTACGGCTCACATATCTTGTACAAAGTATGTGCAAACTGTATGGTCCCGTAGTGAAAGGCTAGTGCGGGTCCCATGTAGAAATATACATAACAGAAACGGGAATAATTCTAGTAATAGTAAACATGGCTAGAAAATGAAATATGATATCATCATGCAAGAAATAGCATTTGGCTACTAACAAGCCAGAAAGAGGTAGAAAGCGTGTGAAAGAGAGAGATAAAGAAAAAAGGGAAAGAAATAGGAAGCAAACTAGAAATAGCAAGAGAGAGAAACAAATAGTGAGAGAATGAGAAGGAATTAAATAGAAATCATTTAATAGAAAGGAACACTAGAGAGACTGAAACAACAGAAAAAGCGAAAAAGAAAGGAAGAAAGAAACAGAAGACTAAAAGAAGCATGAAGCCCGACCAGCTCTACACTTTCTTCAGGCTTAGCACCACTAGTGCGAAGCTGCCTTGATGTTTTATAGTCCGTTTTCAACATCCCGAAAATTAAAAGAGGCTGCGAGGGGGGGGGGGGGGGGGGCACTGCTCTCCAAATAAATGTGTTGTCTGACCACGTGCTTTGGAAATCTGATCGATTGACCGCCTTTCCATTTCGCTAGGACAAAGAAGACGTGGTCGCCATGTTTTTTCCTTTTTTGCTTAAGTAACTCAATTTTCTGGCGGGGTGGTGCATATATCGCACGCAATACCATAACACTGGTGTGCTTATGTAGTCGTCGAGAGCTATCAGTCTTGATTTGCAAAGACAGTGAGCGGTGAGTTCCACGTCCCGAACTTCATGCAGGGCTACAATCTAAGTTGCAGTGAACCGAAGCTTGAAATGAGCTTGATGAAACATAAAATGTCAGAGCATTTTTCGAGTGCGACCGGCTTTATGGCGAATGAGGCATGGACGTTTCTAGCATTTTCTTAAAACGTTTTGCTCAAAAGTAAGATAAAGGGATGCGGGAGAAAATGGCCAAAGGGAACGACTGAGCGTTGGTTCAAAAAGACAAGACGCCGAGAAAAATCCGTCAATCCTTGAATGAGAAACGCTCCATCGGGCACCCCCGTCTCAAGCAAAACCGGTAGCGGAGTTTGAACGTTTCAAAGCATGATGAACGAGTTCCCCGGGAGAAGCGGAAGTAAGTTGGACTGCTAGAAAGTCCTCTTCCCGCTACCTGCCCGCCGACGGATGTTCTGGCTTTGCGGTTGGCAGAATGAAAAGTGTAGTGCGAAGACAAAGACTAGTTGAAGGAAAGCTGTTTAAGTGCACAAACGAAGAAGTGCACAGTCACAACTGAAGCCAGAGAGCTGGCGTATTTTTCTTCCCCCCCAGACAGGGATGTTTTTCCCGGCCACTACTAAAATACGTGGTGCAATTACGGTGCATAAGCACTTTACTAGAGTGGCGTTGCTTATCCTTACCGTTTTACATGGAAACATGTATCGGCAATTTCTCCATATAGTTATTTAGTTTTTTATTAGAATACGGCGACTGTTGTTTCTTGAAACAGTTACAAAGGCGGAAAGTTGGGCTGACTGATATCGACCATAATAGGACAACATTACTAGCATTGAGCGGAGAGGGACGTCCTGTCCCTCTCCGCTCAACGCTATAGTGATGTCTATTTTATAGACATCACATTGTCTATGAAATAGACAATGTGATGCATGGAAAGTATTGAAATACAATTTTCTGTTGCCCGATTGCGTCGGTCCATTTGTGGTGTCTTTGGGTAATTCTCTCTAAACGGTAGTAGTCGTTAGCCTTACAATATTAGCTGCCGCGATTTGGCTACGGTTTCGGCGTTTCACCCATGCCGCGGTGGTCGGAATTCGATGGAGGCAAATGGCTAGAGGCCCGTGTACTTTAGATTTAGGTACATGTTAAGCAACCTCAGGTGATCTAATTTCCGAAGCCCTCCTCTACGCCGTGCCTCATAATTATATGGGGTTTTAGTGCGCGAAAACCCAAGAGTTCTCATGCCGTACCACTGTTTAGTGAAAATGGAGTTTCGAAGATCGAGATCGTTCCGTGATGTCTGTTGCTTGTATTGCGCTTCATGTGGGAATATGTAGGTAACTACATTCAGTTGGGGAACCATCTTCCTCAGAGGGGCAAAAAATTGACCCGAAGACATTAGCAATCTTCGTCGACGTAAGCCAGTAGCCGAATGCTTCTGGAAAGCTATTCAGCCGACTTGACTAATACCCACGCCAAGCAGCAGAGTTGTTTTCGGGAATATATTAGACAGCGTGCGTTGTTTGTCTAGCATAATTTTGGAGAGCAGAACCTTAACCACCATCATTATCATTTATGTGATAGATCAAGTGGCTGTTTATATAAGATGATTCGCAATATGTGCGTTGCCTCCATCGGGGCATGAGCATTTGCGGAAGGTGACTGCCGTCCTCCTCTTCCGCCGCCAGCGCCCTTCCGTGCGGCACCTACAGGGAAAGATGTCGACACAAAGTATGTAGAGATGATGGCCTGTTTTAAATTAACCCTGTCTATTTAACCTCTGTACCTGAGAGGGACGGCATTAACATCCTCTGATCAAGTCGCTATATGATGATGTTTAGGGTGTTCGAATAATGTTTAATCTTATTGCTGCAAAGTAGATTGCGATATACGTGGGCGCGCATGGCTGCCTACTCTTAGAGATATCGTTTGTTTATGATTGCACTGAGTCGCACCCGATTGTGCTTGATATAATTTCACGGTGGCTATAAAAACGATAGCCGCCTCAAATAAAACGTTCTTGTTCAGGTAGCCTTCGTCTGGCGAACTTCTTGAATGCTATGCGCTCCACCCATCATCACGATGTAGCACTTATAGAGAAGGTTGGTTTCGTACCTTTATGAAGCAGTACATCCAGAAACAGTTGGTACATGCGTACGGTACACGGCGTTAAACTTGGATTTTGTTTTATCATATGGTCACTTGCCCCTAGCCCCTCATGGCGCGTGGGCTTCAAATACGCAGACAGTGTTAAAAAAATTACACCATCTCCCGCTAAAGGGAACCATGTGTAGATGCGAAGCAGCGGGCGCTAACGCTAACACTGGCGGCGGCGTTGACGCTGGCGTTCATCGCAGCGTTGCGCAGGAGAGGAAACTGGGGAGGCGCAAATCACGCAGTGATGGAGCGGTCTTTCCTACTGGAACATGCCAATCGCTGCTAATGGGCAATGAGAGACAGAAGACTCCGACTGGACACAGAGACCCGCAATCCGCTTTTAGTTGATGCGCATGCTGCGAATTTTTATTGTTTAACAACGCACAGGAGAAATCTCCCACCGGCACAACCTTATAGGTCAAGATCCAGTGGCATATATACGGGGTGGCCAGTGAACGGTTGTGCAGCGCGAGCAGTCGGTTTTTTCAATTAAAAAACTCGCTAGCAGACGCTGCCTGCATCGGCGTCGCGAGGCGAGAGAGGGGGGGAGCGTAGGAGAGGAGAGAGAGGGGGGGACGCGCATGCGCATTGGGAGTGTGGACGCCACGAGCAGGGATGCCTAGAGGGGGGGAGCGTAGGAGAAAGGAGGGGAGACGCATGCGCAGTGAGGGTGTGGTTGCCGTGGGGAGGGATGCCTAGAGGAGAGAGAGGAGGAGAGGAGGTTTTTTATTTTATTTTTTTAAGGGTTTGCGCATGCGCAGTAAGGGTGGTCCGCCGTACACCACCACCACCACCGGATTAAGCTTCGCCATAAAATGCTTCACATCTAAAACAGGAATCACCGCGGAGGACTCCACTGGCTCTTTGTGCGCCCATTGAATCATGCCCTAAGGTGCATTATTTAATCCGCTTTGAGCGCCCCCCATTCTTCGCTTGTAGAAACCTCCAACTTCCGGGGGATAATGCACGCGGTAGCGGCCTCTCTATCGACCACCTTACCGTTGCGCGCGAGTGAGATTCGCATTAGCAATTCATATTAGGAGAGGCTTTATAGGTACTCGACTAAGTGGCTCATTTATTTGCCTCGAAAAGCACCATGGTAGTGGAAAGATGTCGACGAGAAAATCGCCGACCCGCGAGAAAAATCGCCGGCTTTTCAGTACGATGCCCGATCATCGTCGGTTCTACCGTCATGTCATTTTATTGATCGCCTAGTATCGCATGCCATCATTTGAGACACGCTTTATTTTAATACGTGGAAGAAAATGCTGTTCGGTTATGTAATGCAGAGAAGCTGTCGTGCACGACAAGTATGGATGACACTTGAGAAATCTATAAAGTATACATGTCATACGCTGTTGTTTCCAGCCGCTGCCATGTGGTCGGTATGCAAAACTCAGTGGGTATCGTCAGAACCCTAGGCGTGCGCAGGATTCTACATTGCGGTGGGGGGGTGTAAACTACAGCGCAGTGCCCTCGCCCGCCTCCCGCATCGGTTCAGTTCGTAAGCAAACAAGTTTCCATTGGACAAATGATGACGTGCTTCTCGCACCTGCCTGCCATTGGTCCCCGGCTTCCGGAGGGTAAGGAGGGTGGTAAACAGTGCTTGCAACGTCAGGGGGGCCCTCCGCCGCCATTACCATGGACTCTTATGCGTACAGCTCTACATCCCCTGAACATAAACGTTTTCATCGTTGACATATATTAGGACCATGTGACTGCGCGTCACATTTCCTGAAGGCAACGGAAGCGCTGCTGCGATACCTTAAAGAGAAACTACTGTGCATATTCGACCAGATTGAGATAATGCCGTTTTCAAATAGTATTAACAGTCCTGTAGCTACTAGGGTGGTTACTTTTGATGAGGGACTTGTCAGTAAATAGGCAATAATAAACGATGTGTCAAAACCAATACCGAAATAGGGAGCTGCTTCATGTTGGGTAGACAATGACGTCACACTCCGCCAGAGCACACGTCATTCTTCTATCGCGCGAATAGCAAGCTGGCTATGTCTTCCAACGCGGAATCAAGCTGTGCCAGCCCGTCTGAACTTACCAGAGACGAGTTCACCGATGAGTGCAGCCTGTGCCACCTAGGAAAATAATTCAGGCCTGCTCACTACTCCGGACATAGCCTCTGACGTCACTCAGTTTTCACCCTCGTCTCCTGCCGAGTAGACGTGCGCATGCATGCTCCTGCCGTACGAGAGAGCAGGGGCTAAGCCTTACGAAGCCTGTCATGGTGTGCTGCTGTTTCTTTTGGCGACTGCATGAAGATGACCGTATTTTTCTGCGTCTGTGAAGTGCTGCGGTGTGATGTGATGTGCTTCGTTCACTGAATGTTCGCGTAGTGTACACCTGAAAGCTCTCCCAATGGGGCACTGCTGCGGGCCAAACTACCGCCGCTATGGGCACCGTGCATACGTTAGGAGCCGCCACAGTCGCGCGGCCTCCAGCGCCAAAGCGGCCACGGCAGCAGATTTGGTGTGATACTGGAGCAGACGACCGACGCAAGCGGCGGCAAGCCACTGCGCCGTGCTTTGGTACTTCGCTTGAGGCATTTTCTTTCCCGTTTGCTTTCAAAAGACGGTAAATTGTTAGCAGCACTGTTAGCGCGTGTGCTTTTTTTCGCCAGATTTCGTGCACCCTCAGGCGAACGCGGCTACATCAAATTCTTGGCGAAAACGACAACGGAGGCGACGAGCCCGTTGAGCGAAACACCACGCGTGTAGCGCGGGACGCTTCGCTCACTAAACGATCAAAGCTTATCACCCTCGGGCTTACGCGGCCTCAAACTCGGCGGCAGCTTGAGACAGACGACACCAGCGATCGTGCTGATCGCGTTGATAACGCGGACGGACCGTCGCTCTGACCACTGACCAAACTAGAAAAGCAATAAAAGCATTGGCATCGGAAAAGGCGTCGGTCGCGATTGCTCCCCTGTGCAAGCGGCTGAGAACATCCTTCCAAATCTGCGCTTGTTGCCGCTAGAGGCGCCTTCATGAATTACGTCTGCACGGAGCCTATTGACAACGTATCAGAGGTGCAAGTGGTTTCATTCCCCAAATACGACCAAAAAGCCAAATGAGAGTGTGCCGTTCATCGGGATGACATCGACATGCGTTCTCTGCGCGATTCGAAGGTAAGTTTTGGATTTGTTTTGAAAGCACCACCTCTAACATGTTCGGTTTTTTCTTTAAAAGGCTGTCGTGTGCGCTTCTGACTTGTTAGCGTAAGCCATGACATTAGACACTTTTAGCTGAGCGTCGCTGACGCTCACCCCCGCGATAACGCGACGTCCCGAAACAGTGATAGGAACTGCATAGATTTCACGTTTTTGACGAGCGCGTTTGCCGAGACGCGGTTCGCTTGGCTGCAGAACGACGGGAACACGAAGTAGGCGCACCTTCACGCTCCGCTCAACCGACTTCACAAGCGGAGCGAGATATGTATTTTACGTTCTGCTTCTCGCACTCCGAACAGATCAAAATGAAGTAATAAACGTGCGTGGCAATATATTCTCAGAACAGGCGTTTTTTCTTCACGGTCGGTAAACACTTCGCTGTTTGCACATAGCACCGCGGGCTTATTGTAACACCTCCGATTACCTTGTTGAGAAAAGGGAAGGAGGGCTGGTGCGTGGCGTCGTGCATCGGTTATGTAGTACGCAGTATTTGTTATCCCTGCTCTGACCATTTTTTTGCGGTATTACAATTATGCGCCAGTCTCTCCAGCACTTTCGCCTAGTTTATTTCCTTGAAATATGTACCGCTGCTCTTCAGCCAAACTTGGATGCCTGTAGACACCTCGAAGATTTCTGTTTCTTTACTTTAGTCAATAAGGGGCATGTGGAGCAAAACATTTGTGATAAATTGCTTTCTTGAATGGTTTTCATGTGTGTGAGCTCTATTTCAAGCCGGAATACTTAAGGACTACTACCAAGTACAGTGATCCAAGAACCGGCATGACAGTACAAAGCGCTCACTCAGCAGAGAAAACTGCAGAAGTTTAGCAAATGAATAGGCACAGTTTCCGTGCATCTTCTTGAGTCATGCGTGTTTGTGTGTGTGTGTGTAAATAAAGAAAAAATATTGAATAAAATTTACCCTAATAAATCCGTCACTTTCTTGGGCCATCAAACTTTGCTCTTATAAATCGGTCACACTTTCGGTCGCGTACGATCTTTTTTTTTAAGTGGAATATTAAATGGCTTACAGATAAATCACACAAAAAAAATGTTAAGCGTAATACATTCCTTATAGCAGCGCCAATCGCGATGCAAAAGGCAAAATTAAGCAATTGCACATGTGAAACTCGCTGCGAACTTTTTTATCTTTTCACAGAAGACGTTGGTGGGGATGGCTTCACAGCCTCCAGTGCGCGCGCGCGCTCGCTCAAGACGCGTCACGGCGGCAGTGAGCAGGCCTGAAATCTCGGTGGCATTGGTGCAGCTATTTTAACGCGGAAGCATCGTCTTTCGATTTGGATCCGCCGGCACGTGATGCAACTGACGTGCCCCGCGTCGGTGGCATCGAGCGGCGGCAAAACGAAGAAAGCGTGCGCCGCATCCGTCTGCTGGGCGCGGTGGGGCAGGAAAGCGGTAGAAACGATGCGCCTCGTACGCAGGGTGGCCCGAATTTAAAGGCGTGATTCCGGAATCAGCTACCATCTTTTAAAATTGTTTTTTTTTTCTGAAAAACTAAATGATTTACGGTTGTATAATTTGGCACATACCGTCAGGGCACTCAAAAGAGCATATGTTGAAAATTTTATTGAAATTGGCGACTACCAAAAAATTGCCAGAGTGTCCTTTTAAAGAGGCTGAACTGATTCACCGTCTCCGATGTCAAACGCGGAAGTGTTGTTATATCAGTGGCAACATTCTCCTTTGCCTCCTCCTCTCCAACTTTTCTTGCCCTTCCTCGGTGCAGAGTAGCCTACAAGGCTCAGCCCTGCTTTACCTCCTCGCCTTTCTCTTATACTTTTCCTCCTCTCCTTGTGGCTTTCACGCTGTCATTTGAAAGAACGCCTTTCCCGCATCTCATATACGGATAATTCGTGGAGGGAATTTGCCGTCAGGATTCGAGAGACATATCGACACTGGTATCCAGAATGACTCAACTGTGGACGCCGATCCTGGAATGTACAGGGGGGGTCAGAAGCGTCCAGGCTACTATCCCATGTATTCCTATGGCAGCGTGGCCTGAAGACTTTTGACCCCCCCCTGTACGTATTTTGTTCCACGGTTATGCTTCACCACATGGCGACCGCATGGAGTGCTTCACCAAAAAAATGCTTCGCCCCAGTCCCACCTTTGTAGCTTACCCGAACAAAGCGTTATTAGTCGCAATAGGCGAGCAAATTATCCGAGTAAATGATGCGAGATCAGAACTCTAATACTACAGTCACTATGCACTTGCCTGCACTTTAAACGCACCGTCATGATAGCAAACTACTACCCCCATTTGACACACCAGCTTGTCTCAGTAGCCTTCTAATGTCCTTTCTTTCCCTTCCCCATATGTCGTTCACTCGGCCTCTTCTTCACCTCCATTTTGGTTGTTGGAGGAGAGTGAGCAATGTGTACACATACACGCCGCTAAGAAATGCAGTTAGTGCCTTGCCGAATAAATGTCCACATGTCGAAACGTTGGCTCCAACGACATTCCCTGATGAAATGTTTTTTATCGCTTCAAACCTCCACCTTCCCCTAAACGTCCCTCTTGTTTTCATTCCTCTGAGAGCGTGTGTTATCACGAGACACGATGTGAAGTCGATTTGAACGTATACTGACATAAGTAACAAGTAGCAGGTCAACAATAAAGAAGATGACAAATCTCTTAAGTGAATGCATCAGATTTTTTTTTCTTGCAAACCAGCTGTGGGTGAGGACGGCTTTTTGGATCACCACCGTCACCAGATTCGCAGGTTAGTCACAACAAGGTTCGCTTCAAAAGGCGATCGATTGAGAGAGTATACTGTATTCTAATATGGGAGAGGGCTACGCTGTTTCTTTTGTCTGCTGTTGTGGTATGAGAGGGTTGATGGAGCCTAATGGAATGTTTACAAGCCTGTAGCTGCTATGTTTCGGGGCCACATCAGATGACCTGGTTATGCTCTGCAACAATCCTAATTTTCCTCAGGCTTTCTTTGCAGCCGAGATTTTTCCTCGGATATGGACAACAACCCTCTTGACCTGGTAATACCTTTAAAGCTATCGTTGTATACGCAGTCGCCAGGAAGTATTTCAGGCATGAGGCTTTTCCGGTATATATAGTTTATATTATTACATTCAAGAATGTACCGGAGACAAAAAATTGGCCGCGTATCTGCGTGCTTCGCTGCAAATGTCGTCGAAAGACAATATTTTTCTGCCGGCCGTACTACACGTGAGATATGGACGCCACCTGGCAGTGGCGTCGGGAAACATGAGCTTGTGCAGAACCTAGGGCCACTAGCCAGGTGGCAGTACCATATCAACGGCAGAGGGTTTTTTTGTGCTTAGCGTCGCATTTTCCGTGCAACCTAACAAAACACTACGGTCTTTAGAATTACTTATCTATGCATTTTCTAGTAAAGGAGCACACCTCCTAATACTTATGTATTCATGTTGCGCCTCATATATGCGTACTATCTGATTTTTGATCGACAATGTTCACAAGTAGGAACGCAGCTACCAGTTCAAGATGTCTGGGGGTTCAGCAAGTGCTTAAACTTTGGCCGGGTGGCTGAATCGTGTCACAAACAGACAGCCAGACAGACAGACCAAGATTTCTGCATTCAAGTATCCCAAGAAAGAGTACGTCTTTAAAATGTGTTTTGGGGAGTACACTGCCAATTGCTCCCGCATGCTGGTCATTCCACGCGCAGGTTCTTTCGATATATTGCAGGCTGCTTGACCTTATTCAATTGAAGCTTTCGAAGCGGAAACACCCATGAAAGAAAGTCAAGCGCGATTTGGTTGATTCATATTTCGTTCATAACCTTGTTTTAGTGACGTAGCCATAAAGAGGGGGGAAGATGTTTAACACGCCCCTAAATTTTCTAAATTTACATAGGCACATACATACACATGCGCAGGAACATTTATTTAAAAATATGTTTAACCCCCCTCCCCCCTGCTCCTAAAAAAATTCTAGCTCTGCGGCTGGTTCGCTTGTTAGCACGCTAAAGTATTCCACGTGATCGAAAAATATCTCAACACCGTCAAAACGGAACAGAGGTTTAGGAATGCGGCAGAATAAAGTGAACTGCCTAACTCGTATCGTTAGATAGTATTACTAGCGAGCAGCCGAAATGCGTATTTACAAAGAAGTGGTTCTTTGAAGTATAGATAGTGTCGTGCGTGATGACGCCTACATCAATGAAATAGGAAACCAGGCTTTACGTTACGTGTTTAAGCCCCGAGATAGCAATGTTCCTGCGTAGTCGGCAGTACCCACTTGCACGCGGACGACTGGTTTCAAAAGTTCTCGATTCTGATCACGCTGCGTTCTTTCAATAATAACATATGGGGTGTTACGTCCCAAAACCACGGTATGATTATGAGAGATGCCGTACTGGAGGGAATTTGGAACATCGGGTCTTTTTAACGTGCACCTACATCGCACAGTACACAGGCCTCTATCATTTCGCCTCCACCGAAATGCAACCACCACGGCCGGAATCGAACCCGCGACCTTCGGGTCAGCAGCCGAGCACCGTAGCCACTGATCCTCCGTGGCGGACATGCGTTATTTTAATTAGTGAAGGCTTCTGAAATATATTTCATGGAACAAATAAGGAACCGAGCCTTGCATTTTACATTTTATAATTAATTAATCCGAACGTAGTGTGCAGCGCATGTCTATAGTCAATCATTGGAGCTAACCACGGATTCATTGCATCTGAAAAATGGCGTTGCTAAAGGGACCTCTTGCGCTGAAATTTTGCGTATTATTACGAGGTATACACGCAAATTTGATGAAACCTAACATGCCAACTATTTTCTTTTCGCTTTCTTCTTTCAGTTATCATTGCCGAGTATAACTTGTCTATTTCTATTTAACTGCTACTTAACCATCATTTTCTTATATTTCGTGGAAGTGAATCTGATACCCCGCTGTGCCGTAAGGTGACTCCGAACTCACTTGACAATTTGCTCGTTGTATTATGATCGCCAAGATGTCGGATACATTTTGTACGTAATAAGTCTACGAACCAATCACCGGGTTGAACGGACAGCTATTGCGCTACGAGAGATTCTGGCTCAGAAGGCGAGTAGTCATAACTCGGAGCTTCCATAATTGGTGCAACTTTCTTCGTAAGAGCTCGTTTTTTTTTTTCTTGCTAACAGCAACGTTCGCTGCCTCACCGCAATATCCCCTTCAGGCAAAGAATATTGTGGATTGTCTGCAAACGTTAGAAATTCAGGCAACGTAATTCCAAGGCACTCAATATTATAGTCAGAAATAAAAAAGAAGCGATGGGCAGCTTTGTGTGAGCTTAACCTCTTCCCTACTATGTGCACATTGTGGACATGACTTGTAAAGAAATTACACAACAGCAAACCGCTAAGTGTCATAGAAAACTCGTACATCTGTCTCCCAGAGTGTCCTTTACCCGCATTCGAAGAGTGAGCAGGAAAACTCAACATTATCGGCTGCAGTGGGAACAAAACAAAACAAAATGTGGTGTGCAGATCGTGCACTGCTCGGGGCCTTAGGCCGAACTGCTTAAAGTTTGGCAAGTATTTCTTTGACATACAAGGTAGTGCGAACACTAGTTATGCTACTGGTGTTTGGGAATCATTCAAAAATACGTGAAGCACTGAAAGCCAGAATTCACATTTTTCGGCAGGTTTTTTTGCCATATTTTTAACTGAAGCCGCCAATTCGTGGGCAGCCATTTTTACGCCTTGAACATGAATTTTTCTCGTTCTGTTTTTTCTTCGCACTTGTGGAACCTACGTGAAATGATATTTTGCAAACAGCATCTCTTTTGGTTGCCTACTGCTTTGTTCGGTAGTGAAGAGTTTAAGTGGTTACTCTGAATTAGTATGTAACTAAATAATTAGTTACTTTGCGGTCAGACAAGTTGCACTTTCACCTGTCTTTCTTTCTCCTTCCACTCTTTCCTCTCCCTCTTTCAACTTCCCCCATCCCGTTCCCACGTGTAGGGTAGCAAACTGGTCATCCTGGACTGGTTAACCTCCCTCCCTTTCCTCTCTGCCATTTCTTCTCTCTTGTTAGCTTAACACAGGTCGATTATGAAGAAGTTTCAATTCATCCCAAGCGCAATGAATCTTGCTCTTTCTCGTTCACTAGCTCAAATAACTGGCAAAAAAAAGTTGCATCCACAATGAGGGCAATGCTCTTCAAGGGATGGAACACTCCAATGTGTCTGATGACCACATTCGTTCTCCCTTTAGTTTGACCCGTTTGTGTGCGACCCATTTGTGAGCTCTGTTACTCAACGAAAAACATTTCAGACAGAGAACGTTAGCGCTGCTCATTTTGTCTGAAAAACGGATATCATAAAATGTGCGCGCACACTGTTGTATTCGTCGAGAAACTGACCTTAGCGTAAACGAGCACGGTGCCAAGCTTGTTTCATTCAAAGCTTCTATGGTAGCGAGCAGCGTTCGGACTGGACAGTGTCGACTGCGGGCGCCCATTAACGCCAGGCGTTGCGGCCCATTAGGGTTCAGTGTGTGTGTCCATCGGTCAGCCGGCTCCGGCAGTGAAGCGTGCCGGAAGTTGACTGTCTACAAATAGCCGGCGGGGAAAGAGCTATCATTCAACTAAAGAAATGTTTTTCAAACTCTGCTTTCTTAAATACGCATTCGCGTGCCTTTCTGAGTTAAAATGTCGCGCGAAATCGGGCCAGCATGTCGAGGTTGGTTGTGACGCATACGTATTTCGTACACAGTGGTCAGCGAATGTTAATCGTTCCGTGTAATTTAGTTACGCAGTTTTTGTGTCCATAATTCTCCCTATTCTGCTACCATTGGATGGCAATGCATCGTCATAGTTTTAAAGGAAGAGGGCTATCGGAGTAATTATGAATAAAAAATAACATAGAGGCCGTGTAGAGCCGAGTTCTTGAAATTATTTTTATACACCGGTTCGGTTGGATGTAGAAAGATCCAATATACAGACACCTTTTTTTCAATGACCTCGTCATGGCTGCCATCTTGTGGTAGTAGCACAACGAGATGCTGCGTAAGCAAGAAACGTTGCACTGCGGCAGACAGTTCATACGCCGGGTGATTTTTTTTTTTTGTAACAGCAGGATCTCGATGAACAGTGTTCGCTGTCAGAAAGCGAAACTGCGCATGCGTGACCACATGGCGAGCTAGTGTCATCGTCTCCAGAGTTAAGGTATATTACGTAGAGAAGCTGCGTTCGTGACGTCAGAAGCGTACGACGAAGTGGTTTTTCGAATGCACTATCGCCTTTTGATATATATATATATATATATATATATATATATATATATATATATATATATATATATATAGTACCAAGAAGCGTACTCGAGGGCATTACAAATCTTTTCATGTTGTACTAGGGCTCTTCAGTGCTTCATAACATTTTAGAAGGGCTCAGCGAGATGCTAAACGAATACATAAAATAGCATGCAGTAATCCCACGCGCTTAATACGAAGAACATTTTGCGCACAATAATGAAACCGTCGACAGACGCAAAACGAAGATGGCACAATTAACCGGGAACGATGAAAGTCGTATATCCCGGCTGTGCCTTAATTAACGCGCGTGTGTGAAAAGGCAATGCACACAATCAATGCAGCGCTGCCGTGGTATCACCAAACAGGTTCAATTCATAATGGCATATGGCAGCGCACACCAGGTGAGACAACGATCACGCACACAGAGGGACGACACAAGCGCTGATCTGTGTGCGTGATCGTTGTCTCACCTGGTGTGCGCTGCCATATGCCATTATGACTTACCAACTAGCCCGCAAATACGTTTTAATCAATTCATAATACTCCTGGGTTTTCCTCAACGCAGAACGCAAAAATCACGATCTCTTCTAATGCAATCTAACAAAAAGATTCATTTGCTCGGATAGCTGGCTTTCATGGCCAGCATAACGGACCGCACGGATAGCTTCAATAGCTCGCATAACTCATCAAAAGGCTTCAAGATGTAATACGCGCATAAAGCTATAAAACTCAAAATCTGATCGGAAGCGCTCCACCTAGTGAATTCCGTATGTATGTAATCCTCGGATTCCTTTGGTTTCAAGTTATCGCCGCAGGTATGTTACCAAAACGAGCAGCACTATATAGGACTCAAAGATCAGTGTACATTCACAGGCACGAATGTCGAACCTTATTTGGACATGGTTATATGAGGGCAGCGCGACCCGGACTTAGGACTGAGAGACACGTACACAAACGAGCGCTACTGACAACTGATTTATTTCATCACACATGCAGTAAATAAGTACACACAATAAAGGTGATCACGTGGCGTGTATATGTCGTGATAGGGAATCATTTGATTACATGTTTCAAAAATTGCAATTCTTTATCGTGCAGCGCAACCGAAGTCTGGCTGACACATGCGCCCTGATTTACATGTATGTGGTATGCTTCCACAATTTCGCGAAAGGTTTGGTTAAAATTGCTGTATAATACCTGTGTTTTATAAAACAATGGTTCACAATGGCACGTTCTGCAATGCATAGCTAAATTCGAGCTGGCGGCATTCTTGACAGCTGTGTGGTGCTCCCTGAGGCGAACATTAATGCACCGTCCCGTTTGCCCAAAATACTTCTTTCCACACGACAGTGTAATTGCATAAACCACCCCCATCGTGCAAGGCACGAACTGCATTTTGTGCTTCATAGTACATGTATCTTTGCACGCCGGTCTAGGTTTATTTACAAGATTACACATCTTATTCAATGAATTATTGGCGGAAAAGACCACCCGCACGCCGTATCTCCCTGCTGTCTTTTTTATTCCATGGGCGACCTGATGAACGTATGGGATTACTGCACTGAAACACTGCACTGAAACATGTAATCAAATGATTCCCTATCACGACATATACACGCCACGTGATCACCTTTATTGTGTGTACTTATTTACTGCATGTGTGATGAAATAAATCAGTTGTCAGTAGCGCTCGTTTGTGTACGTGTCTCTCAGTCCTAAGTCCGGGTCGCGCTGCCCTCATATAACCATGTTTAACTACCAACTCGCCCAACTTGCCGTTTTGATTCAGCTTATTTGGACGCCACGACAGCACGTAGTAGCAATTCGAGATTAATTACAGCGCAACAGCAGACAGAGGACAAAGAAACTAACAAAGACGAGCGCTGTTCAGCGCTCGTCTTCGTTAGTTTCTTTGTCCTGTGTCTGCTGTTGCGCTGTAATTAATCTCGAAATGGAATACCAACTAGCCCGTACCCACACCCTGCGTAGCAGCAAGCACCTGCATTCGGCCACACTACTTCTCGAACGCGCAAAAAAAAGGACGGAGCGATACAGCCTCACCATAGATTCCAAGCTCTCGCGATGTCTTAGAAGGGAGTTTAATCAATGTGTGAGGAGATGCCACAAATAAACGTCATTCACAAGGGAAAACCTTCAAATACCCGTGTGTATAAAGATCAAAGACGCGAAGGCAATGTTATAAGGGAAGCGGCGGGGATGCTGAAATGGCGACACGCGAAGCCGAAGTGCACCGAAAGCCTTTCACGGGAATTCCGTGACAGGCCACGCTGTCACCGTCTGAAATGAGCCCATTAACCGCTTAATTGTCGGGTGTTTCTAACCGTGACGCCCCCTCCCCCCCCCCCCCCCCCCCCAATATCGGCTTGGTTTCGGGAATGTCAGGGAATCTTGAGACGCAGAGAAAGGGAGTGTTGTTAAGTCAAGATGACAGATAGGGATTAAAATGAGATACAAAAACCTCGTTTGCGGATGATAACAGCGAGCGAAGACACGGCGAGCGAGCGAAATCAGTGATCGAGTCATCTTTCGGTCTATTAGAGAGGCAACGGCGAGCGCCCTTGAATTTGGCGAGCCTCAGCATACGCGCCATCAGAAGGAAAAATAAAAACAGAAATAAAAACCCTGCAAACCTACGGCAGATATCAGAAGAACCTTTGTGCCCGTAACCACACGCGCGGCGCGTAGTCCTCCACCTGTGAGCGGCCATGTGCTCCAGCAAAGAAGAGTGGGCGTGATCAGTCTACCGTGTCCAATACGCGTATCAGCAGAGTGAGGAGCGAAAATACATGCTGCTACGTAGATTCAAGAGATGGCGGCACCAGTAGAATCACGCAAATTCCGCCAGTTTTGCGTGATTTTTGAACGCATAACCCAGAACGTACCGGTACGTCATTGACAGCGAAAGGGTTAAGGACAGTCAGTATACGCGCCGGCTGTGGCACGTGAAGGCCATACACGCAAGGAAATGTGACTCTTTTTTATTCCTCTAAGGATCCACGGAGCAGAAGAGGTGCGATGTCGCCGGGAAAAAAGCGCATATGATTCAGATGTTTCGTTGCTCATCGGTGCGAGTGCGTGGATGACGGCGCAGCCATCGGAACGACTAACAACGCTCACTTTCCAGGGACGCGTGTGTGTTCGAGCTTGTCGCCACCGTAAATACCCGTAACGTGAAACTCGACGAAGTTATTAAAAAGACACACGCAATTAACTCGGCCTTCGGCGATGCGGCTTATGAGAATTTTAATTTTTTTTTTGTTATTCATGAAAAGCTTCGACTTTGAAGATAGTAGTGTCGCAAAAGCATTTGCTTATAGCCACGTTGTGGAAGAACTCCGAAATAATTTAACTAGAAGTACCTGCCACTTTTATGAGTTTTGACACTTGGTGGAGAGGCTTATAGCTGAGCGACGGTTTCTCGCTATAAAAAGCTGCAATGAAAGGAGGAAACTCTGAAATTAAACCGTGGTAACTACAAGCTCATGCGAATTCCCAAGTCTGATGGCTGAAAGTCATGCAGCAATGCTTGCTGAATACACACCGGCTCTTACTCCGGTGTGTATTCTTTCCTTAGTATACAAAGCATTAGCGTTAACTGGAGTACCCTCTTACTACTCTGAGGATATACACTGCTAGAAGCCTAAATCATTTGTGGCGCATTTTCGTGAGCAGATTGCGCTGAACTTGATGTAGGCTTTAGAAAATTAGATAACTTATGTATGGGATTTCGGGAGCGTTCACTTGGTCAAATTAGCTTACATGTAGAAACAAATTGCATTTGTCAGCAGAAGCGTCAGCTAGAGCTAAATACGTCTCATTTTTGCGGTGGCAAAAGCCGGACAATGCACAGCGATCGCTACAGAGCAGCACAGTAGTTACGTTGGGAGTTTCGTAATCGAGGGCTACGAGGCTCCATAAGAAATGTGGCCATATATTAGTAGTTTGACTTAACATATTTTTAAAAGGCAAATGCGGGACTGTGGCAGCTCGCCTTTGCGCTGCCGAAGCCGATCACCCAGGCCACGCTGAAAGAAGGCAGTCGTTCCCGTCCACTCTGCCAGTCACCAGAATGAACAAAGCTGTTCACACACACATGCTCACGCACGCACGCGCTCACGCACGCACGCGCGCACACACACACACACACACACACACACACACACACACACACACACACACACACACACACACACACACACACACACACACACACACACACACACACACACACACACACACACACACACACACACACACACACACACACACACACACACACACACACACACACACACACACACACACGCACGCACATACACACGCACACACGCACACACACACACACACACACACGCACGCGCACACACACGCACGCACACACGCACACACACGCACACACACACGCGCGCACACACACACACACACACACAAAAGGGTCTCTTCTTTGAATGAGCTGATTCAATTAGTTTTCATTAATTATTCTGAGAAGTAATTGGTTCTTATGCTAACTGAACTTAAGCTCCGATGTCGTATGTATCCAATACAACTAATTACTTAAACCATGATTATCTCTTTATATGAGTTTTTATTTCTTTAATTGGAATTTCGTAAGAGGTCAGCGCTTGGCTTCCGGTTGGCAGGGGCCGGATGACGCTGTGCTCTTTCAAAAACATAATGTCCATAAGTGCTAGCACGGTAATAAACGTTGTATAAAAGCCCATATCATCAATAGATCATCTACTTACATAAAACAGTGACGACATTTAGGTTTGATATCCCAATTTCTTTCAGGATAGCTTAACCGGACGCAGCATCATTTTTCTTTCCTCTTAGCTGCACAGGTATATATCTAGGCGGAGCCCTCATGTGACCGAACTTTCTCTTACACCCTGGACAACTCGTTAAGGTGCATCCATCTCGATCACCAAAGCCGCCTTGAGGCTATTGACAGGCTTCGGAAAGACCCGCTGAAGCCTTCACCGCTTCGGGCAAAATACACGTCCAGCTTATTCTTCTCTCGCAGATCTTTTTCTCAGGTGCACGTTGTCCATGTGCGAAGAACATGTGCCTTGACGACGGCATTGGTCCAGCAGAGCGCCACCTAACGAACCACGCCCCCCTCAGGGCAAATCCTGATTGGCTGTACCGTGGAGCAAAACGAGTCCTCTTCCGAACGCGGCGACCAGCGCGTTGATGTGTTTAGGAGAACAAAACGCAGCTGATCGAGTTTTATTTCCTTTTTTCGTTTATTATGGTCCACATGGTTCTTACCGCCTTCCCTTGCCTCGGGGCAATGTCGTCGTTCGTAAACCCGGATCGTTATCACATTTTATGGCGGAAACGATGAAAACTTACTGCGATTTGTATTCTTTCCTGGCTCTTTCACAGGTCTTTTCTGACATTCTGGACCGATGAATGAGCGAACCTAACGTGTTTGCTTTGTAATCATTGTCGTGGGAATTATCTGTAAAACTCGCGGGTTGAACTCGCGACAGCAGCGGCCTCATTTTAGTGGCAGAAAAATGTAAGAGCGTTGGTGCCCATATTTTGAGACGGATGTCAAACTTATTCTGTTTTAGTTGCCTAAATTTTATGACCCCGATAAGTCGGCTACACTGCGTATGTCAAAACCGCGACATTACTTCGTGGCGTCTAACACTATCACTTTGACAAACCCTCTAGCCAACTTACACGTCTGATCTTTAAGAGGTCATTAAAGGGACCCAAAAAGCAAATATTAAGCCAACGTAGATTGTTAAAAAAATTACACCATCGCCCACTAAACGGAACCATGAGGGGATGCGAAGCAGCATTGGGGGTGCACACCAAGTTTCCGTTTACGTTCACTCGGCCGGCGAGGGTAGCGAGGCTTTAGAGACAACTGCAGCGACAGGGAAACGACGGAGCTACCGCACGATTCAAGCGAGACTTCCTTGACCGAGCGCACGCGCTTATATGTAATGGGGGGAGGGAGTGGGTTTACAGGCTACAGCGCGGGAGGAGAGGAGAGAAGGCGACCAAACGCCTGCGTAAAGGAGGAGAGTGCGGGGCTGCAGCGCGGAGGAGGAGGAAAGAAGGTGACCGAACACATGCGTAAAGGAGGAGAGTGGTAGAGAGAGTAGGCGCATGCGCAGTAAGGGTGGTCAGGACGCACACCACCATCGGAT
Organism: Rhipicephalus appendiculatus; assembly: GCA_030522465.1. Taxonomy (NCBI): domain Eukaryota; kingdom Metazoa; phylum Arthropoda; class Arachnida; order Ixodida; family Ixodidae; genus Rhipicephalus; species Rhipicephalus appendiculatus. The sequence continues at coordinate 57,964 of JALIZH010015515.1, forward strand.
TGAACTCCGCTCTAAGTGGCTTCGCATCTAATAGCGTTCCAGAAACCTCGTAACGCTCGCTTCAGGCCGAGGAAATGCTTAGTTTGAAAGAAACACATGTTTTAGCTGTCTGCATGCCGTTAGCGCAATTGGAATCGCCCGCCTCCGTGAACAGCGTCCTGGTGTGGCGTTCGCTATGCCCGCGCATCCAAATAGCCGGCTCTGCCACACGATCGGGAAAAGGTACTTTAGAGGGGTAAAGGCCGGCGGAAACGAAACATGTGTCGTTCTCAAAGATAGCATCAAGTTCTTTCTTGCGGTATCAGACCTCATCAATACTTCTTTTTGGGCGGGTTAGTTATTGTACACCGAGGGAGCGACAGCACGAATATACATCCACAAAAGAGAGGGCAGAAACACTCAAGCGCTGACAACTGGATTTAATGGCGGAACGACACACCTTGTATATACCAGAATTAAGCATAAAGAATAGAGGGATGGGTAACAAGGTTTTAGAACGCACAGCGCCAACAACGCAAAACAGCCAAACGAAGGAAAAAGCGCAGCGAAACGTCATCTGTATTTTTATTTGAGATCAAAGACCCGTAAGCCACATCCAGAAGCTAAAACTAAACTAACAAAGAGGACAGGGAATCAGGCGCTGACGCACTTATGAAATTTTTTAACATGATAGGATTTGTGTCCCATTCAAACCGGGCCACACATCGTGTGCACTTGCTGACATGCGCAACTAAATGTGCGTATCTGTCATCTAGCGTTTTTTTTTAATTATTTGTTTGTTCCCCGAACGGTCATTGACACAACACCCAGTTTCCCCAACGTGCAGCATTCCACATGACATGGGAATGCAATACAGCACTTCAGTGGAACCCTTAACGAACGACGTGTTGTGGTTCTTCTGGCATCCACGTTTACTGGTGTTGCGAATACGTGGGTACACCTTTCCCAGCATATTGTGCCCACGTTATTTGCAACACTATTTCAAGAATACTATTATTCCTACGAAAACTGCCTGGCGAAAGACTGATTATACTATATCATGTCCCCAGTTATTTTGTACGTGCGTCCACCTTTTATTATTTTGTTTCAGCTATTGTCCAGGAAAATTGGCCCGCACTCCTCACGTCCCACGTAAACTGCGTGGTCCACACCGGTGCGCTAGAGGAGGTCGATATAACGGCGTGTTCAGTGGGGCTCCCGTGGGACCCGAGTGAGCGGGTCCAGATGAATTGCTCGCCGGAAGATTGGATCCGAGAACGTGACACGGCCGCAGGTATAGCTTAGTACCGTCGGTTCCCCGGCTACCTTATTTTGCCGATTGCACTTACTCCAAATCATCTTTCGAAACCTACGTGCGCACCGACAGAACTAAAGTAACGCTGAAAGAAGCAGCGATCGGACTTGAGCTTTGTCTATTTAAATGGATATAATAAAAGCTGCGGATTGCTGTACCCTCAGCGCGCAATGCATTCGCTGTAGCTCTGTAATACAGTCCCTTGTGTCAAGGAGGAAGACTGCATCTGGCGTGCACATTTTTAAGAGACAGAAACTACTCAATCACATAAGGGTACATCGATAGTGTAGAAGAGAGAGAGAAGCAGCGCGGCCCTTTGTAGTAGCAAAAGAGAGAGGGAGAGTTTTATCATAGTAGACAAGCTGAGAGGTTGACTTCGATCAATGTTCTTACCTGCTACACAGCGTTGGGGAAGGGGTGAAAAAAAATGAGGGAGAGAGAAGGTGTTGACCATGAGAATGAGGGCGGTGATCACACACAAGCTTTAGTACGCAAAGTCACATGCGAGTTTTCGCGAAGATTGCGTACAACCGACGCAAAAGAAGGAGCAATGTAACGAGCAAGTCAGTTGGTTCGCGTGTACGTTTGACGTGTGTTTCTTCACGATACATTATGAAAAAATGTTCTGTACGGTAGACCTTCTCAAATCCATAAATATATCTTGGACTGCTATGCGTAGTATTGTGTGGAATATTTCATCAATCAAGCATGGATGTGAACAGTGCAGCTCTAAAAAAAAAGTGCCGTGAACAGCTTGACTATAAATAAGATGAAGAAAGCGCATGCCAGTTTACTTATGAAACTCCTTCTATAAGCAAATTGTTGCGTTTGGAATGCGGAAACCAGGAATGAAAAAGGTGTGAACACCTTGGCGAACTCTTCTGTTACGTATGGGGACGTAAAGTTTTCGAGAAACTTACGCCGAATCAACACTCCTGCTGCATTATCAATGCACTACTGAGACTGGGTATATGGATTAGCCACTCGTGTGTGTTTAGCTTCGTCAGTGTCGAAAATATTACGAAGACGACAACTGCAAAATAAAAATTGGCGAAGCGTGCACTAAGCACTAAGCCGCGCAAGCCTTGAAACAGCGAAACTAGACAATGCAGCAGACTAATATGGTTTCTTCTAGGTTGTTTCTCGGCCTTAGCCAGGTGATGAGGGTTGATTCTAGGTTTCTTCTAGGCAGTTGCTAGGCTTTACCTAGGTGATGGTTGGTTGTGTCTATGTTGATTCTCAGCGCTGAATGGTTCGAGTTAAACCACACACAGTCACAGACACAGCAGGGCTCTGCAAACTTTAGAGACATGAATTCGTGCTTAAACACAGCGTTCTTACTTCTCATACAGTCACAGGCATGACTTGGATGTCCAAGCAAAGGCAAATTCGTCCTGAAACCAAGTTTTCGTACCTCTCATAGATCTACGAGCATGTCGTCGTTAGCGTAAGCCTTCCATCGCTTTCGGGTCTTCTCGAGGCCGCCGTAGCCTTTCCCGTTCCCTAGTGTTGGACTAACTCTTGCCTTTTTCCTTTTTAATAGACCATTGATGCGTAGTGGGACTTGCGCAATTTTTGTTGCACATGCTCCTTTATGGATCGTGATACGGCGTACAAATTACGGCTAGCTCAAACAGCTTCGCTGGTAAAATGATAAAGCTAGCAGGAAACCGCACAAAGGCGCTGACCATTCATAACATGCAATCATATAATATGAACAGCCTCGCTATGCCTCTCGAAGTGGCAGTGAGTGCCACAAGGCAATGACGCTGCAAAGAGGTCACGCTTCCCCCTCGCTAAAGGCGTCGGACAGGTGTGCACATGGCTTGGTTTGACGGCATTGTCGTGTTAAGTTGATTTCACAGTTGACAAGGCACTGCTTGCAGTCATTAACGTGACGAAACCTTTCGCGATGAGTCCATACGATTGAGTTTAGTTTGACATTTTGAGGGATATAAAAAAATAAAGTGGTCTTTACGAGAGAGCCATCGTGCTGAAAAAAACTCATATTTCGTGGTCTAAAAGGATGACGAAATCAAATATTTAATTAGTCATATTGTATTTAACGGTTCGAAAATTTGACTTTGCCTCTCAAGCACTAGCTATAGGAGAATAAAATCTCGCTAGTAAACTCACCTCGTACTGCCGTATAAAATTTACATAATAAATCGGTTTCGTTTAAAAGGTGTACACGTCAGCCAGAGGTACCAGCGGAATTAAATTAACATGAAGTGAAGTGGTATAGATGTGTAACTCCGTTAAATAAGCAGCGGTGTCTTTGCGTATTTCTTCACGTTGACACGTGATTAAAATCGTGGACAAATTATGTGTATATCTCATAAATACTGCTTCAAGCCTCAATTATCGCTGCGTTTTTGGTATTATAGGCTCAACCGCAGATTATAAAATGCGTGGCCTAAAGTTTTTAGTTTCTTTCTGCTCACGCCTGAAGAATTTCAATCAGTCTGGGCCGTTAGGCCTAGCAAAACCAGGAAACGTTCACCAGGCTTCACCGGATAAAAAAAGTGTGCCGCACGCCAAAATTGGTAGCAATAATCGGAACGGCCTGAGTGCACGTAAAAGCCAAAGAATAAAAATATCAGCAACGCATCTCTACAGAAAATTAATATCGATAGATTTTCCGCTGACTCGATCTTGCCAAAACTATTTCTGTGAGTTAGGGTGCCATATTAAAAAAAATCTTGTCTAACTTTATACATGTCAGACTGAAGGCCCAACTTCGCAGAGCCGAAGTTTGCAAAAATGCCATTCTGGATATTTCAGGAATGTCGAGTGATCTGATAAACATGATCGCCAAAGCACCGCCTTGAACTGTGATAAGCTTTAGTTGTTTGAGTCTTGTATATTATTGGTTCCAACTAAAGCGAGTTTAGAATGTAATGTATGATGCTGCAGTGCCTTCCAATATCCGAAACACGCGGAAAAACCAATATGCTTGATTAAGCGTCCAATGCCTTTTCCGCATGGACAACCCAGAATATTCATCATCGGGAGCACTTGATGCATTTTCAAAAGAAAACAAACAAACACGTCACCGCACAAGAAGTAAACAAAACAAAAAAAAGCGAAAACTGTGTGTGTAAACATCGGAACGCTCCTGACAACGTTTGAAAATTGTCGTTAATACAAATTGCCCTGCAATGTATGGGCTTGATGTAGCATTTGTTTGGCGAAATATGGGAACCTTTTTTTTGCAGTCGCATGCGAAGCAATGAAGCCACGCATAGGTAGCCTAGCACCACTGAATAAATTCATGCTGTGTTCCTAAATGGAGCAGGGATTCTGCACATAAGGAAGGCCCAAAGTAAATGCGAAAAAAAAAACGACCACTTGTAGGAAAGGATAAATCTCCTACTGAACGTTTGTATTTTGTAGTAACACAAGGAACTCTGACGGCGAAGATTTGCAAAAGCTTTATGCGAAAATAAAACAAGACGCATATGGATGCTTGACTGGCAGCCCATATAGCAGAAATTATCAACGTAATTTTTGACTTCGAAAAAATGTGTACGAGCTCATGCGGAAACGTTTTTTCGCATATTCAAAGTTGTAGAACTGCTTCTGTGTACACTCGCTTTTCAGTGCGCACGGTGGTATTGCTCACATTATTTTATTTTACCAGAGGAACGCTCACGATCAACTCTTGAAGGAAAAGTGTTAACAAGATATATCACGTCAAGAATTCTAAACAGAAATGCCCATCTTTAGCGGCAGTGGCTTCGGAATTTTAATAAGCAGTCTATGTGTGTAATCGTGTGTGCATGTGTTGTGTGTCGTGAGTGTTGCATAATTGTGTGTTGCTGTGTAAAAGGAACGGAACAATATTTTGAAGACCTTTATGCTCGCGATATTGACTTCAATAGTTGTAGAATCGAAGACATGTACCGAATCATAACATACAACGTCATAATGCGTGCTGTTGAAAAGCGGGGAAGATTATAAATGTTCCTTTGGATAGCGAGGCCCGTTTCTGGTTCGTTGTGGTCTTGATTTGTAAAAAAAATTTCTTATTCCTAACCTCTATGAATCTATGAAAGCACTCTCGGAAAATCCTTACGGGGTACATGAAAAATTTAGACCAACAGTTTTTACTACAACGCTGGATACGGCAGAAATGAAGTGGCGCAGAAAATAGGGTAGGATTTTTATTTTTGTATTACAGGCAAAAAAACAGTATTGGTTATGTCACTGTCGTATTCCTTGACATGGATTATATTAGAAGGCATGCATTATCAAAGCGACCAATGCAAACATGCGACCAATTATCGAAGCGACCAATGCAAAATGTAGAGGGTTTAGCATTTCACGCCAATTACTTTTAAGTGCATGTAGACATCTGTGATATGTAGCTAGTGAGGTCGAATTAGCTTCTATTTGAAAAAAACCTAGAAGTGATTCAAGATTTGAGATGGTGAATCCCACACGGACTTACGAATTACGTTGCGAATTCGCAATATTTTTCTGCTGAAATGAATAAAACACCATCTTTTTGAGAGTTTGTACAAGATCGAAAATTCAGCCCAGATTTAGTGACATAAAGCACGGGAACTTGCCCATCCTAGGTATTTAAGTACTGGTACGAACTATAGTGCTTAGTCGAAAAAAATTGTCGAAAGATGGGTTAGAACTGTGGTACAGTAATTTTGTATATTATTTAATCATGTAGTTACTTTTAAATTGCCAGTAACGCGCGCCATTTTGATTATACCAGTTTAAAGTTACAGTGACATTTTCCGACACAATTACCAAAAAAAATCAGTCTGGGAACAAGACACCTGGTATTTTAGCAGCGGTCGTACTACGCTAACGGCTGTACCTAAATGCGCGCATTTTGTGCAAAGCAGTCTAAAAGGTCGTCATGTCTGGTAAGCCTCTTCAGGTGTATCATTACACCTTTCACAACAGCGTTAACAGGATTTGCAGGCAAGTACAACTGGTTTGTGTAACAATTAATCCGCTTAATTGTTAACGAAAATCATCTTGTGTACGAGTCATATTCACATGAACAACATAGATATATCCACAAGAAAAAAACCGCAGGAAAAATGGAAGATTTTTTGAACATAGCGCAAGCTGAACTTGTTCGCTACTTCGGAAAAACGTGTCGAACTAGTACTTACTTTCTTTTCTCGCCGCGAAGCTAGTCAATTACTTTTAAGTCTTCTAAGTCTTTGTTTTAAGTCTTAAAGACTTTTAAGTCATTTTTATCGCAATTTCCATACACACAAGTACGTTCCCTTTTTTTCTCACGTGAATGTGTGTCACTGTCATATTGTCTCAGAAGATTCATTTGTCACACAGTTCCGACAGTCTGTGTGGCGGCTTCTTTTCAAAGCAATATTTGGCAGTTCGTAGTGACGCCAGACGGCGCTCCAATTTTGTGCTCGTGCGTTCCGGGTCAATACTTCGAGAATAATTTGAAGGCTTTTGTTGAGAAGGTGTCACTCGATGTTTACAAAAGTGCGACATCTCTGTGTGGATAAAAAAAAGGGTAAACAAAATAAACTATTCGAGTGAACGGCTCAATATACATTATCTCTACTGTTTTGAAGCTGTAGTGGTACAACTATCGGTTAAACATCAACTTGAGGAAAAATACCAATTATAGCATTAGCTTTGTATTAGTAACCGCGCTCAACTTATGCGTGTAATACGATATGAGACGTGCCCACACTGTTGCATAGCCCGCTTAATATGCCCTAGTGAGCGGATATGCAGCACGATTCGGATCATCATTGCCTACACACGTGTGCAGGTAGTCTGTTCGATTTTCGGAA